>CANUEY010354167.1:0-57767 GCA_948099555.1 Croton setiger
CTCTCCATTTCATTTTTTGCTATTTCATTTCTCTTTCACTGAAATTGCTATTTTCATTTTTTCACTGAAACAACATTAAAAATTGAATTTTCTTGATTTTTGACTAACTCTTAACGAGTTCGAATACGAGCTCGAATAACAGCCGGAAACGAATTCGAGCTTATTTGTGAGCTAAAACTCAAACTCGAGATGAGCTCGAATTCAAGCTTATTTGCGAGCTCAAGTTCGAGCTAGCAACATAAAACAACCAATATTACGAGTCTAAAACAAGTCAAGCTCTCGAGTTTTAAAACCAGCTAAGCTCGCGAGCCGAGCTCGAACTCGTGAAATTTAACACGAGCTCGAGCTCGTGGAATTTAACACGAGCTCGGCTCGAGTTCGAGCTCGTGAAATTTTAAACGAGCCGAGCTCGAGCAGCACAATACTCGGCTCGGCTTGGCTCGTTTGCAACCCTAGCGGTGGCTACCGGAACCCGCTAGCGCCAATCTTGACGACACTGGACTTAGTTGGAAGTCAACTATTCACTGTGCCCCTGCACGTGCTGATGGTGGTGGTCAGATGCAATGGTGCCGACGGTTTGAAAAGGCTGCAGGATATTTGTAAGCGGGGGCTTCCAAATTTTTATTTTTTTCCTTTTTCTTTATAAAAATTAAAATTTTTTATTAGGTTGGGGTAGTTTGAATTTTTTTCTTTTTTCAAATGTATATATTTTACTAATTTTAATAGTTTTATGACAATTTTTAGTAAGTAAACTATAATTGTGGTGTTTTTTTAATTTTCACTTCAATATTTTAGATATGTATATAAAATAATAAATGTTTTTATTTATATTTTTGTTTCAATGTAAAAATTAATCTCTAAAAATATTATACTATATTGGATAATATTTAAATGAAAAAATAAAAAAGAGAATAATGTATTAAAGTAAAAATTTATTCCAACCATGTTCACTACTTTTTAAAGACCACACAAAATGAAAATTATTAATTTAAAAATTAAAAAGAAAAGAAAAATAGTATAAAAAATGATAAAATGCTGTATTCTGTTAAAATATTTATGAAATATGAGAAAAATAATATTTTAATAACATAAAAAAATAAAAACACATATTACAATGCAACTCCCAAGTATACGGCTAGTTTAAATAAATCCAAACGATAATTATACTATATTATTTTTCTTGTTAATAATTTAATCGCTGGAAATGAAAATAGAGGATTGTTCCAAAAAAAATTAAAGATGAGAGAATAGGTAGTTCTGTGTCATTGTCCACTTATGTTGGGTTGCTAGAATTTCGTACCCGTACTTGAAGAAAAAGTACACAAAATAAATAAAAGTAAGAGTAAATCAGACGGTGGAAATGATAAAATAAATAAAATCCAATGGTTTTTACCTTGCAGAACAAGAGACGCGAAAACACGGAGCCGCTCGTGCCCAGAGTTTGGAAGATATTCGCCTCGACAAATACGAAAACCTTGACCCCACCGTATACTCAAATTAAAATCCCACCGTCCATTGCAAAATCTCTACTTAAACCACAGTTACTTTTTAACTTAACCCATCAACCCCAGCTGCCTTTTTCTCCTCTTATTACCACTCCCCTTAGCTCACTCTAGTGTCTTTGCTCTCTCTCTTTCTCTCTCAATCTCTTCATCATTTTCCTTACTCCTCAAGAAATTCTTCCCAAAATAAAATAAAAAATACCAAAGCTCCTCAATTTCTCGGGAAATCGACGGTGGATATGAGCTGCAACGGTTGCCGAGTTCTTCGAAAGGGCTGCAGCGAGACATGTATTCTGAGGTCCTGCCTGCACTGGATTGCTACCCCTGAATCCCAAGGCAATGCCACCTTGTTTCTCGCAAAATTCTTCGGCCGTAGCGACCTCATGTCTCTAATCTCCGCCGTGCCTGAATCTCAACGACCAGGTATACTAGTATATGTTATCCACCGACACTTGTTGTGACGATCATAATAAAGAGATATTAATGGAACGCCTTGTTCTTGTTTAGCTTTGTTTCAATCGCTGTTGTTTGAAGCTTGCGGACGGACGGTCAATCCGGTAAACGGAGCGGTGGGCCTGTTGTGGAGCGGGAACTGGCACTTGTGCCAAGCGGCGGTGGAGACCGTACTTTCCGGTGGAATTCTGCGGCCCTTATCAGATATCATCGAAGGAATGGTGGTGCCGAATTTCGATGAATCGACTGACAGTTTCATTGCGGAGGCGGAGGCAGGTATTTTGCGAAACGTGTGGACGCAATCAAGGCCGTACGTCAATGTTTCGAGGGAGAATCAAGCATCCGATCTCAGTCTGACTCTGACGCCAAGGCAGTCGGCGGCAGGAAGAGGCAGGATGAAGAAGAGAGGCAGAGATACGATGTCGTTTGACACAGAAGAATCATCGGAGACGACAACTTTTGAAAGCAGTGCCGGAGACAGGAAGAAACTTTTGAATCTATTCATTTAGATTGAAAATATGAAAGAGAGAGGGAAAAGTATTTTGTAGTAATGATAAGAGTAGTAATGACACAGATGTAACCTTTTTTTGTTTAATCAATATAAAAATATGAAACCGGAATATTATTCCGGCAAGGTTTTGGAATGGACGGATGTATAATTTTTCCGGTCAAATATTTATTTTGTTTTGTTGAAAATGATATTGAAGTGAACGGAATTGTCAGTTAGTGAGAGATTTTGTGAAGTCCGTACATAGAGACGATTGAGGATAGAGATAAGCTGCGAAAGCCAAATTAGCTCTCCAATTGAGAGACTTGTTGTTTGACACGTATTAAACACAATCCCCAACTAGCTTTGCCTCTTCTTTTCAACACTATACTCTGCTTTCAGATTTTTCATTTAATAAATTGTAAGCAAGTACTAGCAAATGATCTTCTAATTCTTTTGTTTCATTTTTTGGATTAATAAAAAAAATTTATATATTTTCTTTAGCTTATTCTAAGTACATAGTTTTTATTTCATGATGTTAAACGAAATTCTAAATATTTCTGAACATGAAAAACGTATATGGTTGATACTCGGACGTAACAATATTAATCTCTCTGTTTTATGAAAGTTGTATTTTCTTAATTTGTTTATTGTAAGTGCCACGTATACTATTCGGAACGCCACGTTAATCACCCATGCTAGTCTCAATTTTGGCACGTCCCCATTTTTGGCAAGATGTCAAATTTTCTAGAGACGGTGGCATGGGAATAGGGCCAAAACAGTGACATTGGTGAAAACCGTCCTCAATAATTCATGTGTATGGTAGTTTAAGTTGAAAAAATAATAGTTCTATGTAGTTCAATAATGTAAATTTTAAAAGTGATGTAACAATATTAATTTATGAGACTCAAAACTGTAATTGGTCTACTTAAACTTAATTATTAAATTATCTTCTAATTCCAATTGAAAGGAACTATCTATATTGATATGATTTTAAATCTTGAAGGGAGTAAGGCGACCAAATTATATATTTGACCAAATTGACAATATGGTCAGTGTGCACTCCAATGGCGCAGCATACGCATTTCTAATGACTTACACACTACCAAATATATGCAGTAAAAAGACCTTTTTAGTTATTAGAGAATGGGTAATTAAGCACAGTAAATCTCTAATCTATCTTAAAAGTAATAGTAAATCCTTATCATTATTGATTATTGATTAAAATCATAGAAAACAAAAGAGTATGAACATCACATGAAGTCAGATGATTTTTTGACCTGTGGTCGCATCGCATGCTACCCAAGCAGCTCTATTTTGCGTACTTGGCATGAAATTGAAATAGTAGTTGAAGAAAAGTGGGTGCTAAAAAAAGAATTTGAGAAGAAAATAAAAATGAAAAAATAGGTCTTTGGTGCGGTGCACGTCAGCCTCCTTCCTCGGTCCTCCTCCGTTGGAAGTGGGTTCCACGACATCAACACCAAAGAAAAAAAATAAATTAAATAAAAAAACTAATTAACGTTTATGAAAAGGACATAATTAAAAAGAAAATGCTAAAAAAAAAATAAAATAAAATTTTTAGTGTTATAGCAATGTATTCGAGTCGCCGCGTCCGATGGCATATGCTGTGGGATCCCACATCACTTTCATTGGATCAGATCAGATCACCATTCGTCCTGTACAAAAAAAAAAAAAAAAAAAACTAGTGGGCGTAGCAAAATGCAAGGTATCTAGACACAGTGACATTTTGCTATTTTGATTTGTTGAATTGAAAGGAAAAGGATCAAATGGTTTTTAAAATCAATTCTTTCCTTTGCTTAACATTTCGTATTTCCTTTAACTTAATTAAGAGAAGCCACAGGTGGACAAACTTATAAGCTTAAAGACATCAAACCGAAACCCATGACTTAAAAGTAACCGACTTCTGAATTAACAATCAAAATCTATAAGGCAGGTATGTTTGTGTCTCCACTAAAGAGTCAAGAGTCAGGCAACCTTTGAACTTGGTATTGGGCATAAAAATAAGCCCTTCAATATAGGAGGTTAAATTGCTATTTAGTAGCTCTTGTTGGCCTGTCTCTGTTACTTCTGTAATGTTTGTTTCCGCTAAGATTGAACTAGAAATGGAACTTCTAATCGATTATAGAAAATTCTATGCTTTTAAGAGAGTTGTTATGCAGCAAACAAATTTCAAGAGTGAAGAAATAAAGCAAAAAGAAGCAGAAAGTGGGTATAGAGTAAAACCAAAAATTCAAAAAGGTAGAAAGGACTTGTATAATACCATCAAACCATTACTTAATCAGTGATTAGAAATAAATTAGTGATTAAGACATGAGCAAAAACAAGCAGAAGGAGAAAAAAATGAACAAGAAAGACCAAACAAATACATAATAGATGATAAGAATTTTACTTTCTTACAACTCAAAATTAAATTCAAAAACCAGACACCACAGATATCCTTTATTTAGAGCATAGCGTGCAAAAAGAGGTATACTATATTTTACCATTCACCATTTCAAGATATACATTCATTTCAATTTTTCCCACTATTATTTAATGGGGAAAACAAGTTGCAGCTGGTGACACAATCATATATACAAAAATATTAAAAACGTGTCACAAATTAATTCGGTGGACATCCAAATTCCAATGCACAGAATTAATGAAAATACACAAAACACATCAGCAACCGGGAATTGATGAAGAAACACTATTGAATAAGAGAAAAATTGGAAACATCATTACACCATATTTACATACTTTTTTTTCCTCTGACCTCTAAAGAGAAAGTATCTCTATACAATCTAATCTGAATATTGAGAATGGCTACTTCATCCCATCTATGCATAATATAATATATAATAAAGCCATAACTCTTCTTAGCCAACAAGCCAAAAAGGAGCAATCTTCTGCTTTTTTAAGCAACCCAACATTTAATTTTTACTTTGCTTATTATGTCTGGCTCCTTGAGTCCGAGGAAAAAAGAAAAAAGATCCGGTTTGGTGTTAGAATTTCAGGGTCAAGGTGATATGAGCTTTACACTTTTGTTGTTAGGCCGGAATGTAAACGTTTTAGTTGTATAAAATGTGTTCTCACACTAGATTCCTTCACCTGGCCATAAGACATTTTGAGATTTAATAGCACATAATGCCATAACGGATCATGGAATGGATCCTCTAAGCATGAAAAAGACTAAAAACATGAGCTCTACTTCGTAATCTGCATTGTGATCGTTCTGGAAAGTAAAATAAAATACAACATTACCTGCATAGCAGCAGTGACTGACAGGAGGTCCCTACAGTGATCAAGTAAAGCACGCTCCTTCTTAGCTATATTAGCGAGTTCGACCACCAGAGAGTTTACTTCCCCGACCTATCAAATAAGATTCGCCATATAGACATATAAATACGTACATATACCACTCACTGATACTCGCTGATGTTAATTGATTGCCACAAAAGAATGAGGGGGAAAAAAATCATAATCACTTATGAATTTGTTTTGTGTGTGATATTGCTTGTCAAAGTTTTATGACACAAATTATTTTTTTTTAAAGCTTATTCAGGAAAAACATTGCCATCATGTTTGTCTTACTGGGAAGCGTAACTCAATAAATTGCGCGGCATATTTGTCATTGTAAATGGACTATGAGCAACTATAAGTCAGTGTAAATGGGGGAGCGGACAGGTCAGATCACCTTTGATAACAATAAACATATTGATGATGCCATTGCCTGCATAACATCAACAGCAGAACAGATAGCATCCTTCACATTTTGGACATCTGCCTGCAGAGTTAGTGAACAAAATGAGATTTGTAAGGGGCCAATTTTATGTCACTGCATTTACAATCAAGCAAAAGAAATGTGGCAGTTACCCTTGCTCCACTGACAACAGGTAAGCGAAGTGTGCTAGCCCGCAAAGCTTCAATAGCCCCGGATAAAGAACAGGAAAAATCATGGTCAAACAGTGCAAATTCTTCCAAATATACCATCTGTGGAAATAAGACAAATAGTTTAGGATTAACAACAAAAGCTAAAAACTATACTTAACGCAGAACTATATACACATAAGAATAAGAGTTTGCTCCTTCCCTCTCAAACTCTACATAACGAAGATACAATTAGAAATGAGAGGATAATTTCATAGCTTTAAACATCAATGAGACATACTTAAAAATATAAATTGAACCTCTGAAGAAACAGGTACAATAGGTCAAAAGAACATATAAAACAACCAAATTCTGCAACATGTATTTACCTGCCCCTTGAGAATGGAAATCAGCTTCAAAATTTGCCTCAGCCATTGTAACTCCATTCTTTTAACTTTGACTGATTCACGTAGTTTTGAGGTTGTCACACGTGCACTATAAAGGCTTCTCTGATATCAGGAAGAATATTTATGTTATTGAACATTAAATTAAATGCAACTGAATGTTAAAAGTTCACATAAAAAAAAAAAAAAAAAACTGGCAACAAATCCAATTAGAATAAATGCATTATCATTTCCATAAAAATTCAGCCATCAATCGATCATGTTGTGGTAGGCTTTCAAAATTATCAGATCGTATCTCTTAAACAAAGTGTAAAGTGCCCAATTTTACACATCTGTTTAAGAGAGGAGAGGTTAAGCTCCTTTTTTTTTTCTTTTATGATACATATCATCCACCGATAAACAGTTAATTACATACTTCCACAATATATTAGAAATGCATAAAGAAAGTTCGTCCATAGTGTAAAGTGGTGCCTTATGGACAGACTGTATCTCTAAAACAAAGTGTAAAGTACCCTATTTTGCATCTATATAAGAGAGGTGATATATAAGCTTTTTTTTAATGATACATGTCATCCACCGATCCACAGTTAATTAGATATTTCCACAATAGATTAATGATGCAGAAAATAAGTCCATCGAGGAAAGATTAATTAATATCTGGTAAATTTTGTCTGTTAACCAGGGTACTTCAATAGATCTTCAGTTTCCTATAAATAGGTTCCAGAGTCACTATAGTTGTGTGATTCAGTAAAAGTCTTAGAAAATGTGAGAGAAGAGAATCTTATATCCTGCATGCGTGAAACAAGTTTATTTTGGTTACACTTTTCCTTTGATTTGCTGGAATAAAACCAAATCTGAAAAATTAAATTTAACAATTCCTCTGTGAGCTCTACAATCAGCAGTCCTTAACTGATAGATCCTCAATACATTCTTTTAGCCAGTTGTACAGTTATGCTTATTCATTAACCGCATATCTTAAATGGCTTTCCTAAACTACTTTACTATCACTTCATTTATACAGTGTGTAGATTTTTGCTTTTGATTTGAAATAAAGGATTTTAAAGTTTCACACAGCATAGTTGATAAAGCAATTTGAAATCCATTATATTTGAGCCTTCAAACTTTGGATGAATTTCATTCAAATCCAAATCCATAACTATTGAAAAACCTGAATCCACAACTTCAGATGCATAAAAGCAAAAGACAAATATTAACACGTTTTGCATTAATGAGGAGTAAGAGCCATCTAATGTGTTCAAAGAAGAGTTTTCACAAAACCATCACCCTTCCAATTCTTTCCAGCAATACTTCCTCTTGTTAATCACCTAATTATATGTTAGGCAGAATCCCAATTTACTAACCAGGCTATCCTTCTCTAATGTTTTTCCCAAATCCAAACCAAAACTTTAACTGAAGTATTCTCTTAGAATTCTCACTGCTAAATTCATAAAAGAAAGTAATGTTAATTAACCCCAACTAACCTAGTATACATATAAATATGGGATCAAACTTGCAAATTATAATATATATCCTGTAATTTATTTTGAATTTTCAAAAAGATGTCTCAAAGGCTAGCTCAAAATAGGGGTTTTGTGTATATGTTTTAACCAAAAAGAACGAAAAGAAAGGGCTATTGAAGAAATCAACCATGTTATCTCATCCATCTTCCCTAAATAAGCATGAAAAATCAATGTTCTAATCTCACTATATTTTCCAATTTCATACAAACGATTATCAATAGTAACTCTCAAAGGTGCAATGCCAATAATTGAAAATTTGCCAATAATTAACTTCCTTTCGTAAAACAAAGGAAAGTTAATTAACCCCAACTAACCTAGTATACATAAATACGGGATCAAACTTGCTAATTATGATAGATCCTGTAATTTATTTTGAACTTTCAAAAAGATCTGTCTCAAAGGCTAGTTCAAAAACAGGGGTTTTTTAGACAAAAAGAAAGAAAACAAAAGGGCTATATTGAAGAAGTCAGCCATGTTATATCATCCACCTTTCCTAAATAAGCAATTAAGCATAAAAAATCAATGTTAATAGTCTCACTATATTTTACAATTTCATATAAATGGTAACCTTTCAAAATGCCGCACAATGCCAATAATTGAAAATTTGCAACAGGAAAATTCCCACCTTCCATTAAAGTCGAGAAATAAATACCAAAACATCAAAACAAAATGGCATGGAAAGAGGCTATGAAAACAAAACAAACATAAAGATCAGATAGAATGTATGAGAGAATTCAAATTCAACGTATGAACTGATCACAGTTGCAATGGAAAAGGAAAGCATATTCACAGACAAATTCAATTTTGGCAAACAAGAACCCATACCTCTGCATTTAGCCTCTGGGCTGACAAGGCAGTATCAGCTCTGGCATTGACAAAACGCCACTGCAACAAGCGATTATACAAAATCCTCAACAAATGAACCTCTACAATCCGTTGCTCCCCACTCTTACTTCTTCGAATGTCTGCAGCAAAGCTCAAAATTGAAGGTGTACCATTCGAAATGGTTAAATTGCTGCTCACAGCAGAATTTCTCATCCTTGATGGACTCATTCCCCTCATTGGCGACATTGTTGCAAGCTTACTGGGTGATGCAGGCCGTATTGATCCACCACGAATAGGAGACAACAGTCCTCTAGTATTCACGGATCCTTTTGGAGATGATGTTGGACTATCAATAAGCTTCTTGGGTGCCACTATTTTAGGAGGCGTGGGTCCTTTCAATCCACCAGTCCTGGAGACCGGAGAGCCAGGCTCTGGCGGTCGCCGGAGTCTGTTACTAGTTTCTTGCCAGAAGCGTGCCGGCACCATTATGCCACGTGGTTCACGTTGTGCCTGTCCAGCAGCATTAGCATTGCTCTCAGAAGTACTACCGGAGGACACACTCTCTGTGTCATCAGAAGTTGCTGGAGGATCACAGTATCCGTTAGATCCATTTACCTCAACAGGCACCTCCGAATCAATTTTGCTCGAATCAGAGCTCAATCTGCTTTCGATTGAAGACCTATTATCCACCAAGGAGCTCTGCAATGCCCGTACAACATTCAAATTTACTCCAGATCCAGTTAATCTCTTTCTGTCATCAGTGCAATCCACACTCCTATTCAGAGAATTCGGTTGTCGCAATCTAGCAGGCCATCGTTGATGATCCGCTGGCCTTGAATTCTCCACCTGATCTGCTCCTCTGGATGGCGTAGGAGTAGCTTTTCTCCTCTCAGGCGTTCCTTTCCTTGAATTCATCGGAGATGGAGCAGGCTTTGCTTTACTCACCTGAAGGGAGAAGGACTCTCCCTGAAACGAGACCGACAAGCTTCTCGTAGAAGTGATCAACATTTTCTGGGCATTGGACATTTCTCCATTCCCAACCCTCGAATCCACGGAATTAGAGCGTGGTGTAGTTGGCCGCCTCCGCTCAACGGATTGCGCTCGTTTGATTGTGGAAGGAGTGGAGGACATCGGTGTCCGCGAAATCAAAGGCGATGGAGACCGCTTTGCGGTTGAAGACGAAGAAGAAGACATATATCGAGAAGTAACTTCCCGTGATTTGGGCCGGCGAGGAGCGAGGGCATTGTCCGGCTCTGATGGTAACAGAGGAGGTCTTGTCGAATGGTTGCGGTTTGGCGTAGCTGGTCTGGCTGTGGACGTCGTTTTGGGGTTTATCCCAGTAGAAACCGCAGCTACCATAATTGAAATCAATATTCAAAAAATCACTTCACATCCTAGTATGTCAAGTGCCACTGTCCCAAAACCCTAATTTCCAATTCATGCCCGTTAATCACCATAAACCTCTCTAAATGCACAGTTATATATAAAATAAACAGATGGAGTTGCAGATAGATATATATTAACAACAGATCGAGTTGATTTTGCAAGAACAACCAAAAAACTCCTTCCACAAAACTTTGAAAATAGAGTAATTAAACCGGCAAAGTGACCGTTATCGATTACCGGCGAGGAAGGGTAGAGCAGTATTGCTGTGGGAGGCGCTGTTTAGGCGAGATTTGGAAGCATAACTGTCGTACTAGGCTTTTCTCTTCGGGCTTATTTTTTTCTTTTTTCCTTTTAAATTCCAAATTAAATACTATAAATAAATAATAAACACGGTGTTGACGAGTTAGAATATTACTCGCGGTTTCTGTAGTGGTCAAGACACTCGCCTGAAAAGGTTGGTGACGTGTTGATGTATAAGGGTAGTTTTGGGAGTTTGAAAAGGAAAACGGGAAATGTGATGACGTGTCAACACGTGGAAGCGAGTTTATTGGTTCGATTAGTACGTATGAGTCTTTTAGTTACATGAAAAGATGGTAAAGGGGGCTAAAGTATGGGTGTAGGCTTGACGGCTTGAGGTTTGTGAATCTTCGAAGAGACGTTACGCAAACGACACTGAATTTAAATTTTATTTTATGTTTCAAAATTTTTGTTAACGGAAAATGTAAATTAGCCGTTCTGAATCTGAAGTATGGCGTATGATTAGTCCAATTCCGAAAGTGGGGGCTCTATAAAATTTATGATTTTGACTTTCTTCTTTTTTCTCAACATTATAATTATTATCATCCATTTGGCGTTTGGATTAAAATGCATATTTCCTTTTTTAAAATTAATTGTTTCCTTATTTCTTTAAGGTTAATCCTTTTTATATGGACGAGATCAAATTTTTAATTATGTTGAAGCTAGAAATTACATTTTCACCCTTAGAAGTTCATAAAATAATGCATGTAGACAAATAAGTTACTATACAGTAATATTGTGGGGAAATTAAAAATAAATACAGAAATTTGATGCAATGGGTTGAAGGGAAAAAGACATAGTATTTGAAATGATGAGTACATTCAAGCCAATATACAAGAAAATAAAAGATTGGTTGGTAAGAAATTAATGCTATGGCTAATATTACGAAATTTATATTTGACAAAAAAAAAGGTACTAACTATTTCTTTAAAAAGAAAAATTCATTTTTGTGGTTAAAGAAGAGAATTACGTATTTATTTGTATACTTATTTATCAATGTATTTAACTTTTATAATAGTAAAATGGAAATGGAAGCATTGTTGAAAGGTAAAGAAATTGAAGGGGTAGAAGACAAGTTTGAGGAGACGTTTATGCACTCCATTCACAAATTAAGGAATGTGGAAAAGGGAACTTTTTATATTCTTTTACATATATTATAAATATAATTTTAATTTTAACTGAAATAAAAAAGTTAAAAAAAATTTCGGATCAACTAATTAATTTTTAGTTTTTTACAAATATTTTTGTAAAATTATTTTACATCATTTTTTTAGGAAAAAAAGAGATTGAAGTGTGATTACCAACTAAATTAAATCCCATGATTAAACTAAACAAATTACTTGCGTCAGTAATAATCAAAGCTTAACGAACCCTTAATCTTCCAATTATGAAAAGGACAAACACTTTCCTTTGAGTTTTTTTAACTCAATTCCTTCAAAGTTAACATCAATAACTTCATAATTCTTGGGGTGTCAAAAACCAAACCAACTCCTTCACATTTATTTAAGTTTCCATATCCAAAACCTATGTATAAAGTGATGGGCTCTTAGTGTATTATACCAGAAAGCTTAAAAAAATTGATAAATCAAAGGTATTTATGATAATACACGGATAGAAAAAGGTTAAAATGGTCTGGTCTTAAAAGTTTTAAATTCTGAAAATTCATTGGTTTGATATATGAATAAACCAAGTATGGAGAAGAAATTTCCTAAAGTTATTGTTTTATTTACATCCCTAATAATATAAAAATTAATCATGAAACTAACGATAACCCTTTTATAATCATTTTAATAGCTTAAAACTAATTATTTCTCTATTTGTTTATCTTTTATATAAAAATAAATTTTATTATTAAATTTCTCTTATCTTTTTCTTTCTCAAATTTCACCCACTTAATTTTTTATTTTTTTATAATTCATTCTTTTATCACTTATGGACACTTTCTAGACAAGTTTCCATTATTTTATGTTTATCGAGTATTACATTCAACTAAGAGTAATTGTTGGTTCAAGTTTTATTCATCTTAAGAGATCTAAATATGATTTTGAAATTGGAATGGTCCTAATAGAATTAAAACACTACTTTGGCTCATGATGCAAAGATTGTTAACTAATCAGGATTGTTTCCAGTGTCATATAACCTCGGACCCGACTTGTATTTTTATTTATTCCGTATATAAATAGCATAAAGTAATCAAACCACCTAATAACACTAATATAAAGAGAAGGATGATGGTTTTAATTTATATGGCTCAAAAGCATCAACCCTAATATTAATTAGTTAGCATGCATCATTGCCTCCAATCAATTAGGCATAAAAAGTCATTGGAGTGGTAGGAACTTAATTACTATTATAGTGTATATATTAATTAATTATGGATCTATACATATTAATATATATATATATATATATATATATATATATATATATATATATATATATACTTAGAAATGGATATAAATAATAAGCCATAAGCTTGTTTTCTATAAGAACCTTTGGAGTTAATTAAATTTTAAGAAACAAAATTCTAAAATTTCTAATTTTGGGGGAAGTTGAGTGTCCAAGTGCTCGCCTTTATATAGACAACCTTCTCTATAATTCAAAGCCAAACCTAATAACTAGATTTCTACTTTTATTTTGCGAAAGTGGCTACTAATGAACCCATCTGCCATGTCCATGGCTTATGGAAATACCTTTTTTTAAAAAAAAAAAAAAAAAACATCAATAGAGAAGTGTAATTAAAGTCTAAATATAAGATTAATTTTAGAATTTAGATGATAACAATGCAACGGAGGTAAAAAAATTAAGGACCACTCTACAAATTAATATTCATTCCTTCTTTACTACTCAATCCAAAAAAGATTTATCCTTGTAATAGGAATTGTAACTGTCTACATGACCTATTGGAATCATGCATGTCTATTTCTTCTTTATCAAAGAAGCTTATAAGCTTTTCTTTGTTTTTGCCTTTTTTATCTGAACTTTCGGCTCTTAATAAATAAGCTTTTCTTCTAATTCAATTGGGACTACATGTAATTTAAGCTTCTGAATGTAGTGAATGATTGATGTAAATTGTTTTCATCAAGCTTGCTATGATGAATTTAATAATTTCAAGCTCTGATAAGTTTTTATTGATATTTGATAGAAAAAGTATTTATTAAGACTATATTTTCAGAAGATTATGGTTCGTATCATTCCATCCTTGATCCTGATTAGAGAAAAAGCAATAATAATAATAATAATAATTAAATTGCTATAAGAGCACACTACGATATATATTAAATGAGAAATATACCAATTTAAGAAAAATGATTATGACAACTATAAATATAGATTATTTTCCAAAAAAAAAAAACTATGTTTATAGATTAAATGGAAAATAAGTAAACTATTTATGAAAAGAAATTATGAAGAAGAAAAATATTGCTTTGTGAACACTACTTATGTGAAGCAATCATTTATACAAATTATTTATGATAAGTGCATAATTATATGTCTTCCCAAATGGAAAGAAAAGCTTAATTTACTCTCCTTCAAACTACTTAAACTTGATTATCAATACTATATTACACACTTGCACTGTTTTGTTGGTAGTATAAAAGAAATAAGCTACATTATTAAACATGTTTAATTGCATAAATATAATTAATAAAAAAAAACCCCACATGTCATATTTATATTTATATAATTTTCATCGAATAAGTAATTAAATAAAAAATAAAAAGACATTTTAATTTTGTAGGATGCTCCGTCCCATACTGTCTGTTATCTGGTCTTTTCTTTTAATTTCTAGTAGTAGTATTATATTATAATATGGTCTCTTCTCTTGTTTTTCTCTAAGGTCCTACTTCCTGAATGAAATCCAGATTCACTTACACATTATGGCCAAATATATATATCAAATTGGACATTTTTATATGTAATTTTGTTTAATTTTTAATATGTTTCCGTACGTTTATGTTCAAATTGAATTGAAATGGCTGTGAAAAGTTGTTGGTTAGCATTGAATGGAAAATTGACTATCATCAATTCAATAAGAACATTTCGTGAGTTTAAAATTCTTAATTTTAAAGAATATTTTGCTATCATGAAATAAATACTTATGATAATTATTTTGTGGTTTTAATTGCACGCCTCAATTACAATATAAGTGTTATAATGGAATGTTTTTTAAATTATAATCTCCCAATAATCACAAGTACAGACAATAAAACAAATTAAATTACATAAAAAAGAAATCAAACTAAATTCAAAAGGCTTATAGTGATAAAGTATATTTAAAATTCCTACACAATTTTCATGTAGTTTTTTAAATAAAAGTGCATTTTGTTAATTAAAAATAGAGAGAAATATTGAGATTTTATGCACCATATAAGTCATGATATGTATTTGACACGAATCGAATTTAAAATTTTCAAACGATAATCAATATGTCACACTATAATTATTGTTCGAGTTATTTATTTTGTTGAGAAATTCTAGGTTTTAAAGTTTTTGCTCTTACATCTTACATGAAGCCAAATCGAACCGCGATTTACGGTTCTCAAATTATAGGTAAAATCAAATCAAATGATCAAAATAGTTAGTTAGTTACTCCTGACTTGATCAATTTCAAAGAAAAAGGAATATCTACAATTTAAAATGAATAAAAGGAAATGAAAAGTTGAGAATGACAGGACATGGGGCCCACCGCTAATCATCTGAGGGTTAATTAGTTAATTATTAATAACTTACTAAAGAAGAGGTTTAGCTGAAGTCATATACTTAAAGTTAAGAATAAATGATGTTTAGCAAGTGTAGGAGGAGTTAGAAAGTGTGATGACTTGAGCAATACTTTATCTTATAATTTATTTTAAAGTAACTAAACATAATAAACACTTGTTGCTAAGCTTATAAGTACAAATAGCTGGTCTTCAAAGTTAGCATAAAATTAACTTTTTTTTTCTTGTGGAATGGTCCCATTTGCTTTAAGAAGGATGACACTTATTTCTTTACACCCTAGCAAACCCTAATTTAAGAATGGGAATGAAAGAAAAGAAGTGTAAGACGTCAGAGGCAAAAAATCTATTTCTATAATAAAGTAGAGCAGGTTGTCACTATTTACAATTATATAAAAAAAATCACTCCAAACTTGCACTTAATTTACCAAACATTTGCGAATTTTAAAAACTCAACTTCTTAACTACATCTTTCATCTACTTAATTTACCAAATATGTTTTACCCAACTTACAAATTGGTCCGAAATTTTAAAAACTCAACTTTTTATTTACATTTTGCATTTTAATTTATCAAAACATTTTTTATCTTAAGTGTCTAATAAAAAAAAGTCTTAGAAAAAACATATACTTTCTACCAAATATCTTTTATCCAACATGCGAATTCGGTATGAAATTTTAAAAGCTCTAACTTCTTATAATTTACAAAACATATTTTGTGTTACCTTTCAAAAAAAAAAAAAAAATCTTAGTAGAAACATATATTTTACCAAATTTCTTAACTTAGGTTCAACGTGATAGTATATTAGGAGGAGGAGAGAAATATGATTGGTCCTCTCTTGTTTATCAGAGTAGCCGGTGAATGAACAGAGATGTTAGAGAAGGATTTTCATTGTTGCCGCCAAGAGGTGCGACATCTTTAGGTGATAGGACGGTAAGAGTAAGCCAGTTTGAAACTCCAAGCAGTAGGACGTCTTCGTCCCGATATGAAATTGCCGAATTCGTTTTGAAAACCAGCGACTGAAAACTACAGGTAAACTCTGAATTAATCTATGGTTTTTGCAAGGGATTTCTTGGTTTTACAGTTTTTATACAAGACAAACAGAATCAAAAATATTTTTTTAATTATTACAAATCAAATGTAATAGGAAATAAGATCAACAGAATAATACAGCAGATCATTCACATTAACTGTGAATGATCTGCCTGCAATGTAGATATAGATGAGTTTTATACAGAAATGAATTCAAGCTTTCTAGCTTAAACACAATATGGTATCAGAGCTGGCAATTAGTCAGTTAACCTAAATAGAAGCCAATTAGCTCATCATATACCACTTACTTGAGAATTGCAGAAGATACCTCTGCTTCTTCCACCAGAACTGTTGAAGCAGACGAAGCGGTAAACCCTACTAGTATGAGTTAGTTACTAGAGCTAATCCAACACATCATTCTCAATACCAAAAACACAGAAAACCTTGGTAATCAAAACCTCATCATCTCAACCAAGCTAAATGACCACAACTATACCTTATGGTCCAGGCTCAAGAGTCTGGCAATCCGGGGCAGAGAGAGGCTCAATCATATCATTGCCCCTCCGCCTCCGCAGACTGCCTCTGGTTACCAGCAATGGGTCCAAAATGATTCCATTGTCCTAACATGGATAATGGAAAATATTGAGGCAGGCCTAGTCCACCAATACATCAACTATTCCATAGCAAGGGAATTATGGCTAGGAATCGAAGCCACCTACAGCAGCAGGGCGGATTCATTACAGATCTTTGATTTGGTAATGAAATCAAACCAAATAAAACAAGGGGAACAGTCACTGGAATGATATTACAGCCAGTTACGGGTTGTATGGAAAAAAAAATAGATCAAAGAATGCCTAATCCCATGAGATGCTTAGAAGATGTAGGCATCTTTAACAAATTACAACAAACCAACAGATTGTTTCAGTTTTTAGCAGGGGTGAAAGGAATATAAGACCCAGATCGGAGGGATCTGCTAAGGCAAGATCCTCTCCTAACAGTAGAGGAGGCGTATGCGGTACTACGAAGAGAGGCGGCCAGAAGGGAGATTATGGGTCACGAGAATCCCTCGCTGCCCTCACTGGAAGAAGCTCCCTCAGACGTGGGGAGGAGTTTTTTGTTGGCCGGTCAGAACTAGTCAAGAAGACTAGATCATCACTCCGACGAGAGAACTCGCAACTGCGATGTTCCCACTGCGACGGAAGTAAACACACTATAAGGGGTGGTTCCAATTGATTGGAGAAGGCCACTGTCGCCACCACTTTGGTGGGAAATCCAGATACTACCAACGCTAGAGGCGACGTACAGAGGGGGGCAATGGCTGTAGCAACTGGAAGCGAAGGCGACAGAAAACCGAAGGAGGTAGGAATCGAAAAGGACGCAAATTGGTAAGACAGAAAGAATTAAGGAATTAGGGTTTGAGGGCAAAGTCCAGATAAGTCCCTCAACTCCTAATTCCAACCCATTCACTCCCTTCTGTTTTCAAGATTCATAATTTGACCCAGGCAGAATTGGACTGACTTCATTAAGCCCAGCACTTGATAAATTAAACCTAAATTTTCATAATAAAATGAACAGCAACAAAATGGCATCTCAAAATTCAAAAAAATACAATAAATGGATACTCGACTGTGGGGCAACCGATACGATGTCGTACCATAGTGCCAATTTTGAGTTATTGGCTGAACCCCACAAGACTTGCATCCAGACGACCAATGGAGGGTATTCTGTGGTAAAAGGGGTCGGGACAATTAATATCACTCATACGCTTTGGCTATCTAATTGTCTTTATGTTCTAGATTTATCCTATAAACTGTTATCTATTAGTCACCTTACCAGAGAACATAATTGTACAGTTCTAATGCATTCCATTTTCTATGTTCTATAGGATACCTAGACGGAGAAGATCATTGGACGTGGTTTTGATAAGAACGGATTGTACTACATTGACGAGATAGACCAACACGGAGCTGCGACGCTTGCTCACGGAACGATTCATCATCAAATCTGGCTATGGCACCGGCGCTTGGGACATCCATCACCAAGATATCTAAAATTTGGTTCTCTTAATACTTTATACATAACTCTAATTATTTCTAGTGTGAAACTTACATTATATCTAAAAGTGATAAACAGATTTTTCGCCAAAGAAATACTAAAACTGATTCTCATTTTTCTTTGATACACTTTGACATTTGGGGGCCTGTACCAGTAGTTGGTAAAAATGGGTATTCCTATTTTATGCTTCTGATTGATGACTGCACTAGAATGACCTGAGTTTACTTTTTAAAAAACGAATCAGAAGTTTTTAAAAAAATTGTCTCTTTTTATAACTATATCAAAACCCAATTTCAAAAACAAATTCGAGTACTTCGCTCGAATAATGGGGGTGAGTATGTTAATCTTTCTTTAAAACAATTTTTCCAAGACAAAGCCTTATTCATCAGACTACTTGCTCCTATACCCCTTAATAGAATGGCGTGGCCGAAATACGTAACCGAACTCTTCTTGAAATGGCTCGTGCAATCATGATCGAGTCCAAAGTTCCTCCGTCCTTCTGGCCAGATGCTATAGCCACATCCACTAACTCATTAATAGACTTTCCCACCAAAATTTTAAACCTCAAAACACCTTTGGATACCCTTAGTCAATATACCCAGGTTCCTTCCATACCAACACTGCAACCCCGTGTTTTTGGCTGCTCGATTTATGTCCACATTCCTAAACAATACAGAACTAAACTTGATCCCTATACTGTTAAATGTGTGTTTGTAGGGTATGATGTCAATCAAAAAGGGTACCGTTGCTTTAATCCTGTTACCAATCAAATGTATGTCACCATGGATTGTGATTTTTTAGAAACATAATTCTATTATAACCAACTCGCTAGTCAAGGGGGATTCAGACTCAGACTATGTTCTCCTTAAGTTGGTTACATAAACCCGTTATTTTGACAGAATCTGTTCCAAAAGATCAAATTAGCAATGACACGAGGACCACCGAAGATGAAGAACCTCCAACATGGTAGAACTACACTTGGTTCTCCTAAGGTTAGTAGTTTTAAAACTGATTCTGTTTCCTCTAACCTTCCGAAATCTCCTAGTATGGATCCTAATCCTGCGGGATTGGATGAACAAAAGACACAAGGAAGGTATATTCTCCCACCAAGAAGGAATAAGGGAATTCCACCGATGAGATATGAACCGGACTATGAACCAAGAAACTCCAAATATCCCATAGCAAATGTGGTAAGGGGGAGCTCAAATAAAGGAAACAAAACATGCAATACTTCTCTAATCCCTAACACGGTGGAGGAAGCACAATGCAGTGAAGATTAGAGACAAGCAATGCAAACTGAAATGGAGGCATTAAAAAAGAACAAGACATGGGAGAGAACCAGAATACCACCTGGAAAGAACCCTGTTGGGTATAAGTAGGTATTTACTATAAAACATAAGATAAAATAGTTGAAAGGTACAAAGCAAGACAAGTTACCAAAGGTTATATACAGACCTACGGCATAGACTACTCTGAGACTTTCTCTCCGGTGGCAAAAATAGACACAATTCGTGTTTTTTTTTTCTGTGGCAATAAACAAAGATTGGCCTTTGTATCAATTTAATGTAAAGAATGCTTTTCTACATAGAGATTTAAGAGAGGAGGTATACATGGAAGCACCTCTAGGATTCTTAGAGGGGTACCAACCTAAAGAAGGGTGCAGATTAAAAAAGGCACTCTATGGCTTAAAATAGTCGCCAAGAGCATGGTTTGGACGATTTACCTCAATCATGAAGAAATATGGGTACCAACAAAGTAATTCTAATCATACACTTTTCCTCAAAAGAAGAGGAAATGTTGTGACTTGTATTATCATATATGTTGATGACATGATCCTTACTAGTGATGATAAAGAAGAAATGGAAGACCTGAGAGGAAATCTCTCCAAAGAATTTGAAATGAAAGACCTTGGAAACCTAAAGCATTTCCTCGGGATTAAAGTATCAAGATCTAAGCTAGGAATTTCTATTACTTAAAAGAAGTACGTTCTGGACCTAGTAGCAGAAATAAGAATGCTGGATTGTAAACCCGCAGACACTCCAATAATGATGAACCATGACTTACAGATCTTAGAAGGTGTTGAATCAACAGACCGGGAACAATATCAGAAGCTCGTAGGAAAGCTCATATATTTCTTACATACTAGACCAAATATAGCCTATGCAGTGGGGGTGGTCAGTCAGTTCATGCATAAACCTCAAAAGCATCATTTGGAAGCGGTTTTAAGGATTTTAAGGTTCCTAAAAGGATCACTAGGGAAAGCAGTAATGTTTTGGAAGAATGGTCACCTAGAAATCCAAGTCTTCACTGATGTAGACTGGGCAGGAAATTCAGTTGACAGATAGTCAACTTCAGGATACTTTACTTTCATTGGAGGAAATTTGGTAACGTGGAAGAGTAAAAAACAAAAGGTTATTGCCCTTTCAAGTGTAGAGGATGAGTTTTGAGGAATGGTCAAGGGACTTACAGAAGTTCTTTGGCTAAGGAAACTCTTAAAAGAGGTCGGCTTCGTGTCAAACACTTGTAGCCAGATGTGTGATAATAAAGCCGCAATCAACATCTCAAATAATCCCGTCCAGCATGATCAAACAAAACATGTCGAGGTAGACCGGCACTTTATAAAGTAAAAGATTGAAACAGGAGTTGTTCAACTACCGTACATTAGATCAGTAGAGCAACTAGCAGATATACTACAAAAACAGTACCCACAAAAGTATTCAATGAAACTTTAAGCAAGCTGGGTGTTGAAGACTCCACAACCCATCTTGAGGAGGAGTGTGAGCAGAATCCTGCAAAACAAAGAAAGAAAGATAAGAACTAAGACAAACAAAATCAAAAATATTTTTTTAATTATTACAAATCACATGTAATAGGAAATAAGATCAACAGAACTGTGAATGATCTGCCTACAATGTATATATAGATGAGTTTACACAGAAATGAATTCAAGCTTTCTAGCCTAAAAAGCTCACATAAGTTCAAAGTGAGGTTCTGAACCTCTACAAATTGCTTTGCTTTATGATATTGATGATATATTTTTAGGTGTTTATGTCCATTACCTTTACTCTTAGTTATTGAACTCATAATTGATTGAAATTGCTACCCAACCATTATTGGATGGGGCTGCCTGTTTAGGCATCTTTCCTCTTAATTATAGTTGAATATTTTTTCTGATAATTTCCTTCAGTTCTGCTGGAATTATTTACTGATGTCAACAACCCATGAAAGGCTTCTATATCGTACATATTTTTATTAAATCCGATTGATTTTGCTTTTTATTTTTTGGGTTTTAGTTCTTTTGTTTATGAAGGATTTTTTTGTGTAGTATTAAATGAATATTATTCTATTGGTAATGATGAAAGAGACTCGCCTCGCTGTCTTTGTTCTGCAGTCATAGATTCAAGAAATGGCAGTCTACATCAAGAGTTTGTATGCGAAGCTCTTAGTGGAGATTGTATTAGAAAGATTTTACAGTCCCTCAGCTCTTGAAAGGCCACAATTCAACCTAAATTCATATGCTACAAAAGTTGGGATTGACTTTATAAGGAATCATAAGACACTTGGTATTGATTTTACTTCTGTTCATAGGTATGCAGCATCTTGGTAAGCATTCGCTGCGTTTTATATCTTGGCATCATGCAAATAGCCCAGTATTGAGCATTTACATTCTATTGCAGCCCCAAGAATTTCATTGAGTTGCTCCAACCAGGAAGGATACTCTGGCCGTTAGTAGTTGTCAAGTATTGTGCTGATGTATTTGATTACACTATTATAATGTAAAACTACCAATTCTTTTACCCTTCCTTTTTGTTGTATTTATAATTAAATAAAATCAATTAGTATCAATTGATCAATTTTTGCAAGCACTCACTGATAATTTTTCATTTTCTTTGCTCTAAAGTATGTTTATTTACTAAGTAATTCAAGAAAGTGGGGGAAAATTAGATTCATGGTGTATGATCATTCAACTTTTTATAATTTACAATGCGTTTCAATTTTTTGTTAGCTCATTAGGCTTATGAAATACATTTTCTAAACATATTTTATGGGAAAAAAATATTAAAGAATGAATATTAATGTTAAGGAACGCGAGGGCATACTTCTAGTAAATAATATAATATAAGCAAACATTGGATTACTTCTTTATTAAATTTTTCCTTTTTGCATAAAAAAATATTAAATATCATATATATAAACTTGTTCTAAATAAAAATAATAAAAGAGTTATGGTTTCTTTTGGAATTATCATAATTAATGATACTTAATGTTGAATTGGAGAGAGTATATATGAGGTAGAGGAAAGTGGAATAGTATTGCTAGGTGAGATGTTGATTGGTGGCATAGTTGAGAGTAGTAAAAGGAAAAATGGGTGGGTAATTGAGGAGGAAGAGATTTGTTTTTGGGTATTTCTGTTATTTCAGTTTTGGCTTTGGTCATCCTTAAAAATAAGCTACTTTATAGGTCCCTCTATGTGCCACCTTAATTATACTCAACATTTCTTTCCATGTTTTTAGCTTGTTTCCTGCTGCTTGCTTAGATCAACCATAATAATAAGAATAAAATATCTGCTAGCTTGTTTTAATTTGCTTTTTCTTAAGGTCATGTAATATTAAAACTGTATGGATGGAAATGAAACAGGTAGATTGATTTGTTGGGTTATGTTATCAACTTGGGAAAATGGATGGCTAACTTGGATTTACAGAAATATAATTAATTGAAAATACTATATTATCTATAATTAATTGGTGAACCAAAGTAGTTCCATAGCAGTTCATATTAGCCCATCTCACAAAGATTCCGACTCTAACTTTTAAACAAATATATTAATGGGTTAGTTGTTTAGTGAAATTTACTAATCAGATTTTTTATTTAAACAATCAATTAAATTATGTGAATTGTTTTTGCTGATGTAACGTTGTTCAACTAAATAGCTTACTTTTTGGAAAAAATCCGGCCTTAAAAGCTAAAAATTTCAATTAAATTAATAATTTAAATGTTTAATTAATTGTGTATAAAATGCTTAAAATTAAAAGTATATGGGATTAGATTTTTTCAAAAAATATAATAATTCAATAGTTCAAAAGTTATTTAGAGACGTTTAGTCTATTTAAAATTCATAATTTTATACTATAATCGATCCAATGAAAAAAGTTTTATACCAACAGAAAAATAAAAGAAATTTAAAGTTCTATAAATAACTGTAATTGTGGTTAACAATGGTCAAATGCAATCAACATATTATGATGATATGATATGATACAAGCAACTGTAACTGACAGCTGCTTCATGAATCATACTTTATGACAAACTCCATAATGTGAAATCAATAATATCAGGCTAGTTATGTTTAGAGAAAGGCAAATTCATTCACATTAAGTTACATCTAACAATGTTCAACCAAACCAAACCATATTAAGCAAAGATGCATAGCATAATGTAGAAAATAAAAACACACAAGCTACTGAAAACACCACATACAAGCTCATTAAGCAGCTATATAGTCTCCACATTATTACTACAAATCCACTTTTGAGAAATAGATTCCCAAGCTAACCAATTTTCTTTGCATGAGGAGGACCAGGAGGAGGAGAAGGCCTAGGTTTTGGAATAAACGGATTCAGCGGAGTTCCATGCTCAATGGGTCCAGGTCTTATGGAAGCCTTCGAACTTGGAACTGGATCGATAGGACGGTAATCGTCCAGATTCAAGTCGGGAGCATCGGAATTCTTGTCGACATTGTTATTATAGATATTCCCCTGCAAATTATAATTCAAGAAAAGATCTAGTATGTGTTCTTAAAAGTCTTATATAGTCCTTTCTGGCATAGTTTTTATTTATAGTATATATGTTGTTTGTTGCCATATAATTATAGAGCATGTACCTTGAGTTTCCTGCTTGTCGCTGCCATTATGTTGCGCCCGTCTGTCAATGCCATATCTGGGATAATATGGCATTAGAGTACTCATTGCCAGAAAACGAAGACAAAATTATAAAGTTCTTATCCATTTTGCCAGAACAAACAACAAGTATAATTGCATAAATGACTTTTGGGTAATTTCTCGATATTGGCATTCTTACTGCCACAAATTATTCAGTATTATCTTCAATTTTATCCATTCACAATTTAGAAAAAAAAAAAAAAAAAAGGTGATTTTTACAAAGAACGCAGTTTTTTGACATAAAAGTTAAGCGAGAAATCATCAGTTGCTATTACAGGCAGTTAAAATTGAGCAATCAATCATTGGTTGTTACTAAGTAGTAGATGACTACTATGTTTGTAGGTTCACCAACACAATTTATAACAAATTAAGAAAAACAGTGCATAAATGGGAGAGTACATATGTATCAGTACTGAGCTGCTACAGCGAACAAACAAGATGGGACCAATGATTCAGAACAACAGCAAAGAAGTCAAGAAACCACCAAAAATTCTTACAAACAAGGACTAATAGCCTGCAAATAATTAAGGTTGATTCTCTTAGTAGGAAGTCAGCTATTAAAATGCGTTAATTGCAAGATAACAAGTTTCTACTTAGTCAATAAAATGCTTGTCAATGAAATCATCTCTCGTGCGACATAATTTAGGTAACAATTAGTAAATTCTAACGCAATGTAATCACAATTATATTATACTATGAATTTTTTAGTTCTTTTACAAGGTTAAATTAACTGCAAAACACAGTTGACAACAGAGAATACAGAAACGTTAGGCAAACATTCATGAATGCACCAATTTTTCTTTGAAGATTTAAACCCAAATAGTTTTTTTTTTTTTTCTTCTTCTTTTCAATCCAACACAAATAGTTAAAAAGCTTATTTCCCATAGAAAGTTTAGATCTTTGCATGTAAGATGATGCCCAAATACTAAAAACTGAAACAACGAACAAATGCAATTTACAGAAACATTTCCTAATAGTACATGATATTTGCCGACATAGGAAATAAATACTGTTAAATTGATGTCCTCATATCACGTGGTAACAGTAGAAAAGACAAAACCCACAAACGTAAAACTGTTGGGGAATTACTAATACTACGTACCAGAAACTGAAAAGGCGGTTGTAGCACCAGAGAAGTTGAGGAAAATTAAGAGTGTCCCAACCAGCAAGTACGAAATCACGGCCCCAGAAACCTTCATGATGGAAAAATTACATACACGGAAAAGTCAAGTCCAACAAAAGAAAACGACTAAAAAGGAATATTTGAAGAACCCCGTTTTAAGCAATTGAAATTAAGTTAACCCATTGTTTTCTTTTTTCTTTTTTTCTTTTTTTTTTTTGGGGGGGTGGGGGGAGAAGAAGAAGAAGCTGAAAAACGGTGGAGATAAAGGGAGGGAGGATTAATTAAAGGGCAAGAAAGAAGAAATAGAAGAGCATTGAGCTTTAATGGTGGTAAGTGAATAATAAAAGAGGGCATGTGAGTATATCATTGTCTTACTCTGCTGGCTGAGCGGAGTTAATTGGGGTTGTGTTGGGGAATGAATGAATGAAAAAAGAGACTTTAATGCTGAATTTTGATATTTTGAAAGTCTCAGTGAGGGTGTGCAGGAATCCGAGCCATCCGGCACGTTTCCAGTAAAAGATAAAATGTTGGTGCCAACTGCCAAGCACTTCTTCTCATTCTTACTCTTCAAATCATCATATTTTAATCCAATCCAAGACTGAACATTAAGCATTCATCCCCTTCTAGTATTAGATTTGAGAGGTAAAGATTGGTTTTATGAGCGTGATTAACATTAAACTGGTTCCTTTTTTTTGTTCTTCCTCGTTTTGTTTCATTCTTTTCAAATAAAAGTATAGTTCATAGCTAGGAATCAAATACACCATCTTTGAATGGTTAATCTAATTAAAGAGTTTGAAATTCTCTCTTGCAAAACTTAAAAAAATGGATACCAGTTAAGAAGTTGGATCTTTATTATGAACTGAAGATGACAATGATATATCCTAGTTGCTACGGCTGCAACTTGTAAGTCTGCCATGTTCATAAGATTCAATACAAATTCTGCACCTGATAAATATTCCTCTCCCGGAATGAACAAAGATGGCATTAACAGCATGGGCTATTGGCTTTAAATTATCGTGGAAGAGGCAACGAGAATGGGCACATTACAAGCTACTACTGCTGCTATGTGCCTCCAATTTCAACACTCTTTTTCTTTTGAGGGAAAAATACGTCGCACTAATAAAGATGGACAATAGGATTATAGGATCACCTGATCGTTAAAGATATAGGCCGGCTAACGGCTAACAGCACAAGACAAAACAACCATAGAGGGTATCACAGAACAGAATGTTGACCAACACAATACAAATACCCTCTGATCAATTTGGTGCATACCGTTAAATATATCCTTAAAATCCTAAATCAGGAATTGAACAACAAATTAACGAAAGTGATAACCCAACACAAAAAACTCAAATATACGCCAAAAGAACTAGAACTTAGAAGGGTGCTCCTCTGGGTATACCATATTTTATAGGATGCAAAAACAAGGGAACAAATTGGGGAAAATAACCAACAGAAATTCCCAAATAAAAATTAATTATGTTATATTGTGATATATATAAGTAGCTAACAATGTTATAAAACTTCAGAATCCACATTACGATAGCTAAATAGAAACAAAATGAAAAAGCCTCTCTATCTCATACTTCAAGCCAAGCCATGCCTAGCCTCGAGGAATGAAATATTTAACACTTCAGCGATACTGGAAAAAAAAAAAAAACAAAATAATCAACAATTAGTTTTCAAAGCAAAATAATCTCCAATTTCATCATTTTCAAACAAGTTTGAAGCTTTAAGAATTTTGACAATGTGTGCAAATGTCAAACAAAACAGAGCAAATATGTTATTTTTATTAAATCATCGCAAAAAACCTTGAGGAAACAAATCTCTGAACTAATCATTAACAACATAGTGTAAAAGAATAAGCAATTAGGAGGATTGAGGCAAATATTTTAAAATCTTACCTTGATAAATCCAATTTCCTTAGCATTGCTGCGGAAGCACTGTCTGCAGCACATCAAGCCATACTTCCTGATTATGGCGTGTGGGTTTCCACACACCCGGCTGCAAAAAGAAGACAAATGACCAAAATTATATTTGGTGTAAAAGATACAGCTGAAAATTAAAAAATTAAACAACTGATTACGTAACCAGAAAATGTGATTGTGGTATACTAAAAATAAACCAATAATTATGAAATGTACGCTTAGATGAACACATTCAATTAATTCTAAAAACGAGGTCTCTACAAAACCCTAATCAACTAATCTAGAGTCATGAAAGTTTCAAGATAAGGGAGGGAGGATTAGGCATATAACGATCGAATTAAAACGACAAACAAATAGAATCAAAGAACATACCAAGCACGAGATCCGGGACCGTAGTTCTTAGGATGAGAGTTCCAAACATTTGAATGACCCATTGTTGATCGTTTGCTGCGGCAGCGGCTGATCTCTTAAATTTGCTAAATCTCAAAACCCTAACACTTGAATTTGTGGAGTTGTATGATATGAACTTTCCCCTTTTATATGAATAAGTAATAAAGACACGGACAGCTCTTTGTTTACTCAAAACGGACCGTCTTGACTTGTCCAGACTCCAGGGCCTGGGTTAGGCCCCTCAAACTCGAAGAAAGAATAACTCGCAATGGGTTAGTAATATACAGAAAATATTAGTTTTCATCTTTAATTAATCTTTACTAAATTTTATTTTTAAAAAATAATTATTCAAAATATTAGTTTAATTAATCTTTACTTATAATTATATTCCATAAAAGAACTGTTAATAAAAAGATTCAGTCATATACAATTTTTTTTAATTGACAGTCTTATAAAGTCTTATTAATTAAATGATTTGATTAAACAACTTTATGAAGTTGCCAAAGCATGATTAAGGATTTGAGCATAATCATAAGGAGTTAATAAAAGAAGGAAGGACAATATAAACATATGATTATGAATTTGTGAATAGATCAATGATGTAAGTGAATTACCATCTATTTAAAAATAAACGTTTAGATAAAATTAGCAGTTAAAGAAAATATAAATAAGCATTTTCAAAGAAACAACCATCTAATTTTTCCTCAATCTATATTCAACAACAGCTAAAGTAATTAGGATTTCTATGCCGAAAAATAAAACATTAACAGAATATTTTGATACTTTCATGTAAATATAATTTTTGGAAAGTATGACTTTATTGAAGTCAGATCAAACAAATTTTACGACCAATGGAACAATGTTTTTATTTCAAAGGCTTAAATTCCATTTTTTTATATATTTCTTTCTGCCATGAAATGTTTCTTATACTCTTCTCCCATTGTTCATGCTGTATTTCGCAGCAATTTAAAAGTAATAATACAAAGAAAAAGAGTAAAAAATAAAATTGAATGAAATAGCATTGAAAGCTTCAACATCCCATTCCCAATACTCATCTTGGATCTACAATGCTTCATATAAACATTGTTGTACACATAGCAGTAACGTTCTTTATATTTTAGGCACTACAAACAACATTTATGAGTTATTTTAATTCATGCAAGCAGACCACATAACGATTCAACTTCATGAATACAAACTTTTAAAAAAAATACAGCCAAAGAATATGAAAAGTAAATTGGTAGGGAAATAGTAGACCAAATAAACTTCCATGATTATAGAGCATGAGTTCGTAAATAGCTAGCAAACTCAACAATTTTAATCAAAATTAACTACTCTCTCTAACCCCATTATTATACAACAGATGAAATTATTATTTGCATTGATCCATACAGTACCCTCCCAATAAACGTTTAATACAATTAAATAAACATTATCTAAAACCAGGTATGCAAATCAATCAATTTTTTTTTTTAAAGAGAAATCAATCAATTTGTTAAAGAATGTCTCACCTGCAAATATAGTTATCATTTCTTAACAAATTTAGACAAAAATATTCATCCTTTTAACCATCATGTACAAAACTAGCCACCTAATATTTGAACTGAATTTAAATAGTTTTTTAATAGAATTTGAACATACATATAAATTTGTTCACACTGATCCAATAGAGTGAAAAACTGTTCAAACTCAATTAGAAACTATTCAAACCTCGTTGTTCAAACCAAATTTAAAAATAAAATGGTTATTATTGTCTAAAAACATATAAATACGTAGTTATTTTTTGTCTAACATGATGAAATTTTGTTAAGATTTTTAGGATTTATCCAATTTTGAAAAATAAGAATTTATTTGTTTTCCCCACCAATGGGATATTATTATTGAAAATGCGATTCACCTTTGTATCCAGTCAGCTGTAAGAGATATTTATTTTGTTTTCCCACTAATGGGATGATATTATTAAAAATGTAGTTCTCTTTTGTATCCAATCAGCTGTAAGTTGGAGATAATGATTTATTTTTAATTATTGGATGATCCAAATCTTCATAATTGATACTATTACTACTCAATTATTGACACAAATAAATAAAAGTGCTCCCAAATTGTAGCACCAAACACTCTGATTACTTCTCACACTCTCACTGTTACCACCAACCTTTGTCCCCAGGAACCCAAATCCATTGTTAATGCGGGCACATGGCACCTTTGACTGCTAGGGGACAACATATTTTGAATAAGCTACTTTCAGTTTCTGATCTTATTAAAGAGTGAATACGGTTTTAGTCAATAAACAGGATTGTGATATCTTGAATGAAGACAAATAAAATAAACTAAAATAGTTAACAGAAGAGCATTAATCAAAATCAAATGATGTAGACCTTTCAACAGCAAACTTTCAATTTGAATTTTCAACAAGCATAATGACTCCAACTAAATAAACTGCTGAAATTAGGTGAAGAGCAAAGAAATTAGTACTAATAACCATAATCTGACATTCTGTAATGCATATGGTTTTCAGATTATCAGCACAATGCACGTTGGAAGAACAGAATAAGTAACATATGTGAATCAAATTCAAACAAAGTTACAGAACTTTGAACGGCGCGATGAGCTTTCCTGGGGTTAAATGTTCCTCCTGTATTCCATTTGATATGATTTGCATACCTGAGTAGTGAGGAGTAACAGAATGCAAATTGATATATGTACGTACACAATTACTGGTTTAGTACACATAAACAGGCACATAAGTGACACTTTAGAGCTAATATATGATATGAACCACAAAAAGAAGTTTATTCCATTGGGGATAAAACAGAGAAACAAAGGAAAATATGGAAACATCCATCTAGATAGGGATGATGATGGTATGTACAAAAGGCTAGCTTGAAATGAAAACAAGAAGACTATCTCACATCTAAGGAGTCTTCTCGCTTTTATTTGCAACTGACTCTGACTGACATCCATATTATCTCATTCATTTCAAAGGGTAGCAGATGAGATGACTAGTTTCTGAGCAAGTATCCTCACATGGAGTGATCAATAGCCGCGGCCAAAATATGGAGTGCACCTAGATCTAGCCCAGCTAAAGCAATCCCAGAAAGATCTCTTCTTGCTCTTCCCTGAGAGTCTAGCATTTTCAGTTTCATTTCTTCGCAGCATCTCCCACATAACTCGCACATCCTCATATTCACATGCCCTCACATCATGCCGAAGCTTGAGTAGCCCTGTTTTTAACCATTGAAAACATCAGAAAAGGACTCCCAGATTTCTAAATTGAAACTTAATAACTTATAAAGCAAAATCAATTCCTAAGATTAACAAAAGCAGACACTTTGCCGGCAACCTGAGTTACTCAAACCTCATTTAGCAAACAATAGTAGCATTAAAATTTTGCACAATTCATCAACTGCAATGACTAACCAAAATCTGCGCACACCTACTTCATGGTTGCTGCTCAATTTTTTAAAATAGAAAAATGGAACTGAAACATAAAAGTGCTACTTGTGTATAGACACGATATTTGAACACAATTTTAGGGGCTACAAAGATCCACAGCAAGCTGAATTTAGTATTTGCAGGTTTAGAAATCTCCAATTTTGCAAGCAGCGTGCATTATTACAACAATCTCGAATTGAAAATAATTGTTAACCGGATCAGAGCTACAACAATCTCGAATACTTTTATATATTTTTTAGCAATATACATCTTTAAAAAACCTCTAGCATTAAAAAAAAAAAAAACATAGAAAATAAACTTTAATCACCGTACGGACACACAAGCTAGTAGAATCAGCCTAAGAATCACAATCGAAACTAAGATCTGGTAATTGAAAAACACTACTGCTACAACTAAACAACGAAACGATGAATTCTGGTAGTAAATTTGGCATTAATTGTTATACTGAAGTGAACAATATAACAGTAGTGAGGAAGAAAAGAAAATAATAGCAGTGACTGACTGACTGACCTGGTTTGCGAATTCCGATCCGAATAGCAAAGCCCTTCCAAACTCTTCTCGCAGGATGCATCATCTTATCCCACCACTCCATTCTCCGACTACTCTGAATCTCCTACGCCAGAGGAGAGAGAGAAGGGGAGATTTTCAAGGCCTGACTTCAATATTTTATATTACTGCACCAAAACCCAAAAAGGATCTTATAAAATTTTCGATTAAATAATTAACGCATAATTAAGTAGAAGCTTCGAATTCTAATCAGGAGTTAGAATTAATTAATACAATGCGATTTAAATATAGATTTATAAGCAAAGCCGAAAACCATATAAGAGCAACAGGCTAACAAACTTGCCTATTCCTCCTCTCTCCCTCTCTTTCCTTCTCTCTTCGAATCATTAAAAATATTCGGTTTCTCTGCGTAGATGGCTTACGCTATGATTCCTTCTTATATAGCCACGTGTCCTCTGGGGCCGCGTCCGTAGGTCGCACAGGTAGCGTCGTTATTTGGCGAACTAATTGAAGCGTTGATGGATATTTTAGCACCACGTGGAACTAACTGATAGGAGGTCACTTTTTGTAATCGTACGGCCATGTGAAGATATTATGTTTATCATGCTCCGTGGACCTTCCCATGCTTCCTAACGTTACTTTAACTGGTCCCACGTGTTAATGTGAAAAGTCTCAAAGTGAATGGGATTAGCGCATGATGCTAAAAACTAATTAGCGTCCGAGCCTTTGAGTGCCTGGATTTAAATTAATTCTTAAAAAAAAAAAAGGCTCAAAGATTAATAAAACCCATGCTCATCAAGCGCGTGCGAGATATTTAGGTGTGCTATAGGAAAACGAGCCAAGCAAACAGTCGCGTGTAGAGAACGCGGTTTGGGAAGGATAGAGTGAGTATGTTACTGGGCAATGTCAGTGGTCAAGAGAGAGAAACGTGGCGTTTTAAGACGGGTTGGTCGGGGAAATTGTGTCACCAATGTAAAACGGCACGACAGGAAGTTAGAAGTTTGAACTCCACGCAGCGCGGGACCCGTTGAGAGCATCGAAGGCAACAGTGTCCAACACGTAGCCAATTAGGTAACTCAAATTGATTGATAGTAGAAGTTTGTTGCGATGCTAAACGGTTGTGATATTATTAGAACTAGCCGGGGACCACCAATGATATAACTGCTTGGTAACTTTTCCTTTTTCACACAATGAAGCTTTTCCGTTGCTTTTTTAGACCATTTATTTTTTTCAAATAGATCATGAATTATAAAAGATGAAAAAGTTAAAAATGACATTAACATAGGTTAATTGTTCAAACTTTTCTTTGAATGTGTATTCAATTTACTCTTTTTTTCAATATTTTATTAATTATATATCCTAAAGTTAAATAATTTCATCAATTTAATCCATTTTAATTAATCAATTCTGATATATTATAATCGTTGAAATAATTTTCAAATTATAATTTACGAGTTATTAATTTGAAAATTTGTTATTATTATCTCAACCTATATTCCCAAAATTATTGTTACTTAGATACTAAATTGATAAAAAAATATAATATAAAAATACGAATTTACGTGTATCATTTAAACTAACAAAAAAATTAATTGCAAATTCATTCAAATTGTAGAGATAAATTAACAAAAGATAAATAAACAACACATTAAGCAATTTTCTTTAAACATTTCTTCATTGCTTTTCAAATTTTGTAGAAATTTATGCAGTAATTTAAAAATTTTAATTTTCAACTAAATTTAGTGATATAAAATTTTTTCTTATTGTTAATAAACCAAGATGATATTATGAGTAATAGAATAGTTTGGCTTTTGCACTAGAAATAATTTAAATTTCAAACTTTCCAACCTTTTTTTTTTTTAAAGCATACCTCCCAACTTGTCATATCTTGTATAGTGTGAGAGTTGACTTAAAAACTTAATTTATTATGGTTTAAATTTAATTTATTCAATTTATATATGTATTTCAAACTTAAATACAAAAAGAACTTCCCTCTGAAATTTTATTATGGAGTTATTAAAACTATGACTATTTAGTTACATAAACGGGTTAGTTTTTGAAGTTTGATGAATCTAATGATTTTCTTTCTTATATTTTCTAAAACAAATGACTTCATCTTCTAATTTTTCTCTATTTTTATTTAATTTCTATCTAATTAATCAAAGAAAAACCACAAATAATAACATGGTGAAGTAATATTATGTATTTAATTATAACATTATTAGTAGTTTTCTTTAAATAAATTCAATTTAAATATATGAAGTATAATAATAAGGATTAAAGCACATAACAATTTCATGGATATCAAAGTGACAATTTAGATGGAAGAATTTTAATGTGCAACTGAAAAAAAAAATAGAATGATGAAATATATATATATATATATAAAGAGCCTATAAATCTTTAATTTTGTAAATCTTCAAGAATGGAAATCAATATTTTCCATGCATAAATTCATACTCTTTTTTTTGTTTGGCGCAAAAATTAAATCCCATGTATCGGAAACATTACTTTCATTAAAAGAGAAATGATTATAAATTTCTTGTTCATTAATTAATAGAAAGTTATTTAAAAAAAAAAAAAGTAATAGAAAGTTCAAAACAGGGAACTCTAAAAAATGAAAATTTTAACCCAATACATGAATCTCAATTTGTCACATCACATATTTAAGATGCTAAACGGGAAATGCATACAAAATTTATGGATTTTACTGACTATTAATTTTCCCCAAAAAAGAAATCTCAGAATTGATAGATTATAGATAAGTCTCTTTCTGCAATACTATAGGGTGGTTGAAATGGCCATTTTGATAGTTGAAACCCAAGGATCCTTAACAATACACCTGTAACCAATTGCAATGCATATTGATGCAGCAAATTAAGCCTCAATAACTATATATCATTTCATAATAAGTATTTTTTTTCTTTTCAAATTTTAGATGCGTAAAGTGGAAAAGAATAATAAGGCACATGTCAATGTTCAATCAGTAGTATAATCCTTGAAACAAAAAAAATCTTAAATAGCATAATTACTTGCAATTATTGAAAAATTTGGTCAATCGAAGATTTGCTTAAAGAGAAAGAGAATGATAATAGACAAATTCAAATAACTTTAACTTTTCATGTGTGACAAACAAGAATAAAAAAGGGGGGGAGGCACATCACACATGTATTGCTAGCTACCAATACCTAACTAAACTATATAAAACTACAGTTAATAAGACCTTAATTAAAATGTGGTCAAAAACTAGAAAACATGCTGTGCTTGACATGAATTCTAACAATCTATCTGTAACATGAAAGGGACTTGCAATAACTTTGCAAGAAAAAGGGAATGATGAAAAGTTGATTGCAAAAGGAAAACCCCTATCAATTTGCCTGCAAAGCATTAATTTTGAAACTGCAGCTTACTTATGATTGACCATGTATACATGGTCTAGTATGCAAAAATGCTGGAATTTCCTGCTGTGTTGAAATAATGAAGAGCAGCACCATGTAAGGGAACTTGGTGCCAAGCATTACGTGCCAGCAAAGCCAAGCAATATCAAAAGTAGACATGGCTAACATATTTAAGAAATAAACCAGAATTCATGTAACTTGTAACTCCTAGCTTCCCATTCTGACGTCAAATTTGCATCTCAATTCTGTCTGAATGCCACAAACCTACATCTGATTGTCTAAAAGCAAGTGAGTGCTTACCAGCAAAAGTTATAAATTTAACATTAATGATTGATCTATAACCAGCAAGATGGTTGCAACCACTCATCACTAGTTCAGAATCAGAACAAGCAGTGGATTTGAAGCCAGCATCATACCATTCTAGCTGATGCTCGCTTTTTGGAGACTTGCCATGTAGGTCAAATAGATCGTCCATAAGTATGAACATGTACTGTTCACCAAAGGCTGCCAAAAAATCTGTGTTAGAAAGGTCAATCAGGGAAAACCACTAATAAATCTCTAGTTCGAATCATCAATTTCACTAAAATCTGACTCCTCCAAAATCTAGTTTGAACAAGAAAAATACATAGCCAGAACATACCTGTAGATGAACTGGAACATATTTATATGCAACAAAATCACAGATTGGCCAATACATAAGACCATTTCTCAATGTTGGGATCACATCACGCTTTAATCTAGAAATAATTTCATCACCTCTTTCACCTGAGTACAACATCAACAATACAACACAGTAAAGCATACAAAAATCAGAAATATTGATGGAAAATCAAAAATGCCATACAGAACCTTAACTATTTAGTTCTCACAAAGCACGCGGCAATATGACATTCTAAACTAGACAATCATCAAGCATTTCCCAGGTAGCGTTAGGGGAATTAATGTGATCCAATTACAGGCATGGAACCTGGTAAGCAGTTAATCCAATCTTCCATATAAGAGAGTTAAATCATCTCAACATAAGTAGAAGCATTTGAAGTGATGCATTACTGTGATTCTATAAGCTCGTTGGGGTAACCTAATGTCTACACAAAGAGACTGTATGGGAACCCTCTGGAAAAGAATGCCGAAAACAATCATTTAGGTCATATCGTCCTTTCAACAACAACCAAATCTTAGTTCCAAACAAATTATGGTTGGTTGTATGGATTTTCTACAGACATCCATCCACTAACATAAAAATGCTTTAACAATCTATGCTGGCTCTATTACATAAATCCTACAACTAAGAGGATCCATGAAGCGTTTGACTAATTTTATGTTGGCCATCGACCTAGACCTAACGCATCCCTCCTCCTTTACCTGAGCTTGGTACCAGCTATGTTCCTTTTATTGTTTATTCAAAGGGGAAAAAAACCAAGGGTAAGGATATTCAGCTTACCTTGTAAAGCTGCATTATAAGAGAAGAAAACTGTGGCATTAACAGGTCCAAAAATAGCCTGACCCATAAAAGTTTTCTTCAGAGTAGTCAGCACATCACGTTTTGGAAAAGCTTTAGACATAATATTGAACCAGAGATGCTGTGATGGCCCTAAAATTAGTAACCCATATACTGCCATGCGCGCTGTCCTTATTAAGTCAAATGAGCCAGATGATTGTGACAGCATCTAACAACATAACAATGATAAATGGTCAGTGAATAATACGATAGAGCAGTTAACTTGGTTATTTATATCAAGAAACTAATTCTTAATACTGCTATCAATTCAATGTGCTAATTTGGGGGGAAATTATTCGTATTTCTATATTATATTGCCCTCATATCATTCACTTCACAAGCAATATCTGAATACAGTAACCAGTCCAAGTCTTAGACTCCCAAGAAGGCAATTAAAGGAAATCAACAAAAGAAGTATAGGGTTCTACCTGAGCAGTCAGGTCTGCAGCTGCAAAAATAAGAGAAGTTGTGGCAGTTTTAGTCACAATTGGGCGAGAATCGAGCTTCCCCAAATACCATCCTACAAACCCAACTTTGGATTTTGAATTCATTGTCGAAAAACAATACGAGGGGAAGATTTTATACACAGAGGGAGAGCCTTTGGATTCTCTGGACTTGGTAAATTGTTGAGGAGGACGAAAGCGAGTGTAGAATCTCCGGTCTTGACATGAAATGAAGGTTTCGGTCGAAATGCTAGTATAGAGAAAACGTTTGCTAATACTTCTCAACGAAGAAATAGTGCCCATTGTTTAAGGGGAATTATTGAAGGTCGGAGTTTAGGGGGATTGAAAATATGCCAGGAAACTAATAACATCTGCTGCTTCCTTTCGCGTTTGGGTTGTTTTCACCGCCTTCAACTTGCGTCTCTCTAGAATGATGGTTCCGCTTTGGAGTGGGAACCGAACAAAGCCATTGGTAAGGAGGATTTTCAGGGTGGAAAGAAAATTCGTGGTGACCTAATTTAGAAGTTCGTAACATTTTGGTGCCCATTTTCAATTTGTAATGCTATTTAATATTATTACTTGGATTATGTATTATGTGACACTTTAGTGTCAAATGGACAATTTAACATTTGGTTAACAAAAATAGACAATTAACGTACAAACTTTTTGATGTATTCTGGAATAGAATTCCAAGACTTGCGAACAATGGAGTCGGTGAGTCAAACTCAAATTTAAACCTATAATAGTCAATTTAGACTTAATTGTTGAACAAAATTTACTTTTAATTTGATTTATTAACGACAAATATAATAAAATGAACATATAAATAAATTTAGAACACAAAATGCAAGAATAAATGAATTACAAATTGATTAATAATCTAGTTGAATACAACTAAAATATGGGATAACATATATATAAAAAAAAATCATCACATGAAAGTAAAAAATCGCTACTCAGAAACAATAATTTTAAAAATAAAGGTGATAGAATCTCTTAAAAAAATAAAGGAGATAGAACTATATAGCAAAATTTTGCTATATACTTCACAATAATTTTTCAAAAGTAAGAATTTTTGCTAATACTTCAATTTTTTATATTTAAAATAAAGCTTTCAAATTTCCTTTAAAAAGTAGGTCGGTCCATTGTCCCATTAAACTGTATATGGTTGTGTCATTGATCAAAGAAGTTATTAAAAATAAACAAATACTCCGAACATAAATCAATTGTGGCTAAAGGGTGATGGTTAAAAATAACATCACGTACAAAAGTATGTTCATCATATAAAGAATATAAAGCAACTAATACCATAATCCCCACTCATCATTAGAAAAATTACACAAATATATTCAATATCACATAGTATACAAACATTTAATCCATAAATAAACTACGTATATATAATGATATATACACTCAAAAATAAACAAAACTTTACAAAAAAGGAGATATGATAAAACATATACACTGCTCTATATATAACAATTTAAACAACTATTATTGAAAACTTTTATTTAACAACTCAAATGCAAAATCTATTGAAGCATAATATATGAACCATATATAGTACTATATACACTACAAATGTAACTATCATGACTGCAAATTTAGTAATTACAACACAAATACAAATCGACAATTGAAATAAGCTGAATAATGATGAAGCATAATTGAGATGAAAAAAGAAGAATGATGAAAAATAATTAAGATAAAACAAAATAATGATGAAGCATAATTGAGATGAAAAAAGAACAATGACGAAGTACAGAGTATAAACCAGAAACAGATATAATAATGTTGAACTATAAAATATTAATGAAACAAACAGAATAAGTAACATAGTGTTGAACAATTGTAGAAACAATCGTGAAGAAACACGATTAAAAAAAAGCTTGACCAATCGTGAAGAAACAATCGTGAAACACGATTGAAGAAGCGTGAAGAAACAACCGTGAAAACAAAAATAAAATTGACCAATGTTAATAAAACAGAGACAATTCAATGACGAAAATAAGAAATTAAATGACACAGATTGAAGAAAAAACATATTGAAAGGAGAATAAGAAGATTTGGAAGAATGAATATGAGAATTTAAAAGAAACCCAAAGCTCGCCTGCTATGCTTCTAACGAAAGAACAAGTTTTATTTTTGCAGCCCCTAAGTTATAAGGATATTTTGGAAACTAAAAAATATATATGTTATTTTATTATATTTTTTAGATGTCATTTATTCAATTTCTATTTTTTTATTTTGTTGTACTTGTACAATCAACGGTTAAAATTTTTATTTATCAGTTACTCACTTGCTCCTGAAAAATCAAACTTAATTAATTGTAGGACTTCGGTCCTTTTGCCGGTCCAACTGAAGAGTTAGCTTTTGAGTAACCGGCCGGCGAGGCAGTGACAGCAACAAGTTGTGCTTCATGGACCCTTCCATAATGAAGCTTCTCGAAGACGATGAGGTTGCTAACTGACTTTATTCTGTTAGTGACACATCTTTATTACTGAAGTTGCGATTTTGGGAAGAGGTCTAAAAAAAATTGTATGTTCTGCTGTATTCACAGGACGAAACTATGCATTCCGGTGCTGACGTGGAAGCATTCCAGGCTGCCTTGAATCGCGATATTGGAGGCGATGTGTCTACTTCTAAGCTCTCTGATCCGGCTACGGGTACCTATTTAAATTTAAACGGATTTCTTCTAAATTGGGTTGTCTCTGTTTGCAATGTCTTCTAGGGTTTTGCTTTCTTTCTTTCTTTTTTTTTTTCAAATTGGAGTTTTAGGGGTTATTTTTTCTTCTGATTGCAAATTAAGTCAAATTGCTCTTACGAACTTTATAACATACGAAATAGGAAATTTTGTTTCTAAATGGTGTACACGTGGCTTACTTATCTGCAAGCACAATCAGTTTATCATAGAAAAAGTATTGACAATTAAGGTAAACACAAAAAAAGAACTAGGTCATGCATTTTATGTTTTTCATAAGATGGGTACTGATAGAGCTTTTCTCCTATTTTAAGTTAATTGGGAATACATGGTCTCTGGTTACTCCAGTCACTTTGTTGGTGTCTATCTGGGTTCTAACGTTACTAGCGTTGAGCTATTTGCTTGGATGTTGGGAATAATAATGGTGGCTAAAAAATCAATGACACCCTTGCTTGTCGGTGTGTTAGAAGGAAGAAATGGCAGGGGTGCTTAGGAGTTGGTGGTCGAAAGTAGAATCTGAAAGGTACAAAAAATGTTAGGATGGCAAAGTGTTCATGTGGTGACTTGAGTTTCATATTGTGGAATCAGTATTTCTGGTTGTTTATTGATGCTTTGAATTATGGGTATTTACAGCATTCTATTCTTCACTAATTATTGTATTATTTGAATCTATCAGAAATTTGTAAGTTGTTACCTGTTGGTCATTCTATGTGCTGCAGCATAGGCTTGTTTTCCAATTATGCTTGTAAACTAGTTCTCTTCACACTTTTTCATAATCTCTATTCACTAGAATAAAATTTCATACAAGAGAAATATAACACCTGGTTCTGGAAGTTAGGAAGGTTTTTTAACCATGTCTTATGGAGTATATATTGTGCTTGTACTTCTTGTGTTGATTTTTCCTTGCATTCTATCTGGTCTTATCTTCCTTTTTGGTTATGTGTGACATGTGCAACTAAATTGTACAGCTGCTGTATCCCATGAAACCAATCAAGCTCCCAGTCAGCCTTTTCCGAATTGGCAAACTACTGTACAAGATGATAATTCAAATGGTCTAAGACAACAACAGCAGGTGCAGCAGTCGGCAGTAATGGAGGTAGAGCAGCATGCTTCTACTGCTGAGAATCAGAAAAATCTGAATGATGCCACTAGGGAGTCCAGTCATTTTTCATTACAACAGAAACAACCCCAAGAGGGTGTTCAACAAGGGCAGACAGAACAAGCTTCTGTTCAGACTCCTACAACAACTGGAATGCAAGTTTCTGATAGAAAGCCTATGCCTGTATCAGAACCTGAGAAAATGCAAAATCCTGAAAATGAAGTACAATACCTAAAGGTTCAGAAGATGAGTAATCAACAGACCATGGGAAGGGAAAAGCCTAGTAATCCAAAAATTCAAGGGAAGCAGATACCATTTCAGTTATTACTGCCTACCTTGAAGCCACATCTTGATAAAGACAGGGAGATGCAACTTCAAGCTCTATTTAATAAACTGAGGGTGTGTCTCTTACATGGACATTTACTACTCTGTTCTGTCTTTCATGCATTGGATTGGTGCTTTTATTGTTATTGATCCTTTCTACTTCTATTGCTTTTAGAGTAATGAGATTGCAAAAGAGGACTTTGTCAAGCTTATGAGAAGTGTTGTTGGAGACCAGGTGCTGAAAAGGGCTGTAGAACAATTGCAGTTACAGGTATCAATGGATTGATAAAAATTTATTTATGGACTTAGTAATCCTTTTTGTCAATGTCAAGCTAAAAGCAGATGCCCTGTACTTGCAGCAAGGTTTCAACACAGCCCAATTACAGTCTCAAGCTTTAGCACGCAAACCCAACGTGAGAATGCCTGTTACCGTTGGTTCCTCTTCAGTTCAACTACAGGCTGATTCTAGATATCCAACTTCAGAAAATAATGTTTATAAATCTCAAGAGGTGGAGCGTAAACCAGATTCACATGGAATACCTGTAAGCCAAATGGCTTCCTCCAGTCCTAGCATAGTCAAGCAAGAGAGAGAGCAGTCTTCAATTCCTGTGCCTGGACACAGCAAGCAGCAGCTACCTGTGCACTTTCCACAGAATACCTTTTCAACATATGGAGGTAATAGTGGTACTTATCATCCGTATTCTGGAACCAATGTGAATACTTCAGGTTCATCCATGAAGGGGCAAGCTCATGATCTACCACAAGTGATGCAAATTTCACATCAATCGATGGGTTCTACTCACATAGGTGGTTCAACCCAGGCAATGAACATGATCAATGCGCCAAAATTTGAGAGGCAAAATTCTGTTACTGATCCCAGCAGAGTGCATAGTGGTTCCATTTCCCAACCTACAACCAAATCAATTGGCCAACAAAATTCAGTACCATGGCAAGCACCTACAAGTAAGGAGCAAAATCCGAGTCCTTTCTCATCAACAAATTATGTGAAACAAGAATCAGGTGAACAGGCTTTAGAGCAGCACCAGAAATCCCATTTGCCTGATCCTCACAGATTAACCACAACACTTGAACAAGGGAATACAGTGCTGGGAAATTTAAGAGACGAGTCTTTAGAGAAGCAGCAGCCTTCTAAAGTTGGTTTCTCAACACCTGCTGGTATTCTGCCCTCAAATTCAGTTTCTTCTTCCATTGCAGCTCAACCGGACCCTAGCGCTCAGGTAATCTTACATTTATCGCTAGTACTATCTGCAATTAGCTGTTTAGTGTGCAATTATTTGTGATAGCGATGACATTTTAACAATGGTATTTTAGTTTCTTACTTGACTAACAAAACAGTGTATATTTTTAAGAATAGATTGATTAGTTGTTTGCATGATGTTGATGAGGAGGCTACTAGATAGATATTTTGAGATGACATAGGGAAATTTCTTGTAGTGGAAAATGTATGTACAAGAGTTCTACGTTATTTCAATGGTCATCATTAGAGGTCATCTTCTTGTGCAAAGGTGCTTAGTGCATTTATAAACATGCCTAGTCATTTATATATAAACTGAGTTTTGGCTCATACTTAGGCTCGGGCTGGGTTCATTTTACTTTCAAACTGAGCTCAAGAAATCTTTTATCATGCCAATCCTTGAGTAGCTTCTGAACGGCTAGGTTTGTTTACAGCCTGAAATTCAAACAAACAAACACACGCATGCACACATATGCTTGTGGTCCAGAGTCAGTATAGGTCTTTTTTAGGACATCATGGAGCACTTTCTTGTCCTTTTGGATTCCTTCTATACTTATACTCAGATAGATTGGCTATTTTTTATACTTTTAAGTTGGGTATTTTGTTAAATTTGCAACTTTCGTTGGAATAAGTCATCGTGATCTTTATTTAGTGTCATATTCTAGGTCCTTTTTTTTATTGTCTTATACTAATATTGTTTTACTTAGTTTTCTTTGATGTCTTAATCTTGAGAGAATTAGGATTCATTTTTAGATTCGATATCCTAGAGGTTATGTAGTAGTTTGACTCCAAAAGTTATTCAATATTTTGTTAATATAATTCTGACAGTTATGCTTCTTCAAGTCGGGTGATGCTTAAGAATGTCTTATGCATCTTGATTCTCCTTTTGCATTTACAAATTACTCTCATGATACAATTTATAGGTTCATATTCACAGCAATATTCTATGCTTTCAGAATTAACAGCTTGTTCAAGTTTCTTTTCTTTTTGCTATTTTGTTTCCCTCTTGCAAGTTCTGATGGCTTACCTAGTTTTTAGTCATTCTAGATTCGAGATAACAAAATCTCAACCTAAAGAAGTAGCTTTGCTAGTTGTCTTGATGTGCATTTGCTTGCAGAAAGCATTGTTATTGAATAAAAAACAATTCTAGACCTTTATTTTATTTGTGGATAACTTTTACTAAGTGTTCCTTAAGTGATACTTTGCCTTATATTGATGAATTCTTTGTTTCCTACCTTGAGTAATTAGTTCTCATAAAGCGGTGGAAGGGAACTACAATTGGGATTCTATTTTTATTCTAATTTGCAATACAAAGCTACTCTTGTTTGCCTAATTGCAATGTTGAAAGATGGTAATTAGAGATGGAACGGTCAGAACTTTGTTCTACTTCTAGAGATATTGCTTTGCCTTTTAAAATAAATTTAAAGAGAAAGGTCCAGTTGCCCTAAGTGAAGTCCAGGCTAAGATTTACGCTACAACATATTTGAAGATAATATGAAAAGTGTTGTCTATAAGTCACTTTTATGTGAATAAACAAGGAGTACGAGTCTTTTAGTAAAACAATGAGATTTATGGTTGTTGTGGGAAATTACATATTTCTGTGGAGGCATTTGGATGTGGATTTTATTTATAGTTGAGAAGTACTTGTATGAATTTCACCATTTTCTGTGAAGACTTTGATGCGTATATACTATGTAACCCCACAATAGCATTTTTTCTTTATCTTGCGTTTGCTCTAGATGGGTTCCATAAAGGCAAAAAATTAATTTTACGCCACCCAGATGTAACAAAAAGGGTTATAGAACACAAATTGAGGAGACTTACAGGAGTTTCAGAGAACCAGTTTGGATTTATGCCAGGGAGATCAACTATAGAGGCCATTTCTCTTCTATGAAGACTAGTGGAATTGTATCAAGAGAAGAAGAAAGATCTCCAGATGGTGTTTATTGATTTGGAAAAGGCCTATGATAGAGTACCAAGGGAAGTCCTATGGTGGGTTCTGGAGAGGAAAGGAGTCAATGGCAAGTATATTAACATTATCAAGGACATGTATGAGAATGCGTCCACTAGTGTGAAAACACCGGGAGGGGACACTGAGGCTTTCCCCATTACCATTGGATTGCATCAAGGTTTGGCCATGAGTCCATACTTGTTTACCCTGGTCATGGACGAGCTAACCAGGAGCATACAGGACGAGGTTCCTTTGGTGCATGTATTTTGCTGATGACATTGTGCTAATTGATGAAACAAGTGCTGTTGGAAGTGTGGAGGAAAACCCTTGAAGACAAGGGTTTTAAGGTAAGTAGAAGCAAAAAGGAATATATGCACTGTGAGTTCAGTTTAAGGAAGAAGCAAGAACAAGTAGTTAATTTGGTTTTGGTCCATAAAACTAAGCAGTTTAAATATCTGGGTTTGGTGTTTCAGATTAAAGGCCGTATAGATGAAGATGTAGCCCACAGAATACAAGTAGGATGGAAGAAGTGGAAGGGTGCAGCTGGGGTCTTATGTCACAAGAAAATACCTTTGAAGGTGAAATGTAAAGTCTATAGGACGGTTGTTCAACCAATGATGCTTTATGGGAGTGAGTGTTGGGCACCAACAGGGCAAAATCTACATGAGTGTGGCGGATGGATGTGCGGACGTATCAGATTGGACAAAATTAAGGATGAGCATATTCGGCAAAAAGTCCAAGCAGCAGAGGTTGGTGATAAGGTGATAGGAGAAAGACTTAGATGGTATGAGCATGTCTTACGGAGACCTCCTCACGCAGCGGTTTGTAAGTGTGAGAATTTGTTGGTTGAAGGGGCTAAGAGAGGTCGTGGTAGACCTAAGAATGTTTGGATGGAAGTGATCGCCAAGGATTTGGGACCTTAGATCTCGATGTGAATTTGGTTCATAACAAACTTGAATGGAGGCGTAGAATTCGTGTCATGGAAGGAGCCTAAGGCTGGTGATGACTGTTGTTGTTCTTATTGAGCTTATTTGTTTATGGTCCATACAACCGACCCCAACTTGATCGAGACTAAGACTTGTTGTTGTTGTGGACATATATTAGCGTTTCTTTTTATAGATTCTTATTTTGGATATGCATCTTTACATCTTCATGCTAACCAGATTAATGTTTTGGAAATTCTGTAAATTTATCTGATATCTACATATTTGTTTCACATAATTTCTGAATGTAATCTTTTACTTTAAATGTACTTCACTCTGTTGCTTATCTGTCACTGGTGAACATTATTGTTATTTTCTACTTTTATCAGGTGGGCATGAGGGCTCCATCTACACCTGCTTCTGTTGGACTTAATGCAAGAACACCTCCGAGAAAGCCTTCTATTGGCCAAAAGAAACCACTTGAAGCTCTTGGTTCTTCTCCACCTGCGTCAAAGTGAGTATCTTTTTGTAACTGTCATATTGGTAAAAATAGCTATAAAGATTAAGTTCATTTCTCTTTCATCTTTAGTAAAACATTTGTTGGATAACTTCTGTGGTAATTTTGGGATTTTATTCAGTAAAAAGCAAAAAGTATCTGGGGCATTTTCAGATCAAAGCATTGAACAACTCAATGATGTTACCGCTGTCAGTGGAGTTAATCTAAGGGTATGTTTTGGCATTTACTGCGATTGTTTTTTCTCCTGCGTAAGAGTATGCACTAGCAAGAATTTTAAGTTATCACTTTTAAAGGTTCTCAGAACCCTTCTTACTTCAATCTTCTTTTACATAGGAAGAGGAAGAACAACTGTTTTCTGGGTCCAAGGAGGATAGTCGAGTTTCAGAAGCATCTAGGAGAGTTGTACAGGAAGAAGAAGAAAGGCTTATTTTGCAGAAGAATCCTCTACAGAAAAAATTGGCTGAGATCAGTTAATATTCTTATGTTTTTAGTCTGATTTCTAGTCTATATTTTCATTTGCTAACCTCATTATGGGAAAAAAGCAAATGTCAATTCAATGGCCAGTCATATCTGATATATCTTTCTGCTGCAGTGGTGAAATGTGGCTTGAAAAATATAAGCAATGACGTGGAGCGATGCTTATCCTTGGTAAGATGCTGGCACTTGTTAGTTTTTTTTTTTTTATATGATGACTTTTCAGACATTTCTTACCGTACTGAATCTTTATAGTGTGTGGAGGAAAGAATGCGTGGAGTAATAACTAATTTGATCAGGCTGTCAAAGCAGGTCAGTTCTCTCTCTCTCTCTATACACACACACACATTCACAACCAAAGATTATTTGCGTAACTTCTTGCTGCCTCACTTTTAATCTTATGATTTGATAAATTGATTTAATTATAATTAATGTCATTAATGGTGAGGGTAACACATAAATTAGAATGACATTTTAATAAAAGTGGCCTAATAAATGTATTCCGTGATGAATGTGAAATATATTTCTTGTGGAGTTACAAGTACCAACAGATGTGATGTATATTTATATACAACTAATATAACATAAAACCAAATTAATGATAGTAAAAATCTAAGGGATTAAATTTATTTATATATTGCATAAAAAATCGAAAAATATAAATAAAAGGAAACTGCTCTTTCTTAATGGACGTAACATGAAATAGACATTTGAATTAACTGCTAGCTTTCTGTCTTTCTATGCTTTTTCTGATTTTTGCTGGATTTTACAGCGCATTGATTCTGAGAGGCATAGACACCGTACTGTAGTTACCTCTGATGTTCGACAACAAATCATGACAATGAACCAGAAGGCTAGGGAAGAATGGGAGAAAAAGCAATCTGAAGCAGAAAAGCTCCGAAGAGTTAGTGAAGTGGGTACTTCATATGGATTGCAAGAAATGTTTGTCAAACTTCTTCAAGCGTGCAGTTGTGCATGTAAAATGTTTATATGATTAGGATGCTGTAATTGAATTCCCTTGTGCTTGTTGATTGTGAATGCAGCCTGAAGGTGATAGTGGAGCTGAAGGCGATAAGGAGAAAGATGATGGTCGGGGGAAAACATTGAAGGTATAAATGGGTTTTCTAAAACTGAGCATTTAGAGTTTGTCTTTCAGTCAAATGAAGGATATGTTTTGAGGGGAAAATTATATAACCATGCAGGCAAACAAGGAAGAGGATGACAAAATGAGAACTACGGCTGCAAATGTTGCTGCCCGAGCTGCTGTTGGTGGGGATGACATGCTGTCCAAATGGCAACTGATGGCTGAGCAAGCCCGGCAGAAACGTGAAGGTTCAGGGGAGGGGACATCTATTCCTCAGTCAGCAAAAGAAAGCCGCAAGCCTGTGTCTGCAGCTGGAAGAAATACGAAGGACAATCAAGAGCCTGAAAAAAGGAGCCTTGTGGCCACATCAAGTAAGTGTTAAAAATAGTGGAGCTAATTGCAACATGTTTTCTGGTGTTCTTGCAGGTTTTTCCCCCATTTTTCACAATGTTTCCTCCTTTCAGCAGGGCCTGTCAGGAAATATGGGAAGAACATAGGAATTGTACCACAAAATAAGGTGGCACGCACTATTTCCATTAAGGATGTAATAGCAGTGTTGGAAAGAGAACCTCAGATGTCGAAATCTGTTCTGATTTATCAATTGTACGATAGAATCCGGTCTGATGCTCCTACTGAATGAACAATGCAAGATAGAGGTATAAGCTGCAGTTACTCTTAGTACATAAGTAGTGACAAGATTGGAATCCTGTTCCTCATATCACAAGTTTAGTTTGGTGTTGTCCATTAATTGAATACATCATAACATAGTGTAAATTGTAGGAATAATAAGGTTTAGTTTCCCTTGCTGAATTTGGGTGTGTTATAGTTTATAAGAATCAGTAGTTTTGTATGATTATTAAGGGTTTTTTTTTTTTTTAAAGAAAAAATGCATATGATTATGAATTTAAGTTTGCAGGAGATGAATTCAAAGTTTATTTCCAACTTAAGAAAATGAAATTACTGTTTAATATTTCAATTGATAAAGTTGAAATTATTTAAAACGTTTTTGATATATGATTTAAGTTCTTTTATATATGTTGCATTACATCTGAGTTTCAAACTTCATTGTTTGATATATTCTGATTAATTCTCTATTGTGAGGAAATTTTTTTAGGAAATACTGTTTGACAGTGTTTAGTATTCAAATCAAATCTAAATAAAGGCAATGTGTTGCATTCTTCTAGGTGCCTCTTATGCACAACTTTAAGACAGACGTCTGTATATCATCTCCAGAATAGGTATTTGAATTCAATTTTTTTATTTATATTATTAAATGTCACAAATTTAATTCCTTCTCATGCTTTTAGTGCTGAAATTTTACTTGCACGTAAAAAATTCCTGAATTTAAATTGTTTGGTACTAGTTTTTTTTTTTTAATTTTATTTATTACTTATGAACTGAATCTGTGAAACGAAACCTGATTTAATTAGTTTTTGAAGCTTTTAGGTTTATGAACAACTAATAATTGTTCTAAACCAACTGCAAAAGAAACCTGTTAAATTCGTCATTATTTTAAACTTGAAATTCATTTTATCTTTAAAATAAAATTCAGCAGGGTTGATTAGTTGATTGATTAGCAAATCCAGTCCACACAAACAAGCAATTCAAAGAAACTTCACATGGAAATGAAATTTATATAAAAACTTGTATTCCACGAGAATAGCAATATGCATATAACAGTCACAGCCAAGCCAAGATTCTATTAGTATTTCATTTTTTAAGATGAGGAAAACAAGTGTATAGATCAGATTTTGGATGCTTCGCTTCTGCGTGCTCTCTGCACTTCACCTCTGTAGTGGTACATATGAATGTCTGCATACAAACCTTACACTGCAACCACAACAACGACAACCACCATTCTTACTAATCAAAATTCGAAAACCACAGTTTCTTCTACTGTTAAAGCCAAAAACAGTACCTGGATGCTCATAGCTTTCTTGTTCGCATCAAGCTGGCTTCCTGTTCACAGATCGGAAAATAATCGGGTCAAAATTCCAGTATTACCTTTTAGATCTCTAATAACTCGAAAATAATTGAAGGAGAAGATGAGTTTATTTTCTTCGCTTGATTACCTCTAGCGCCGGCTTTTTGCTTCTCCAAGTTCCTTTCACGAGCCATCTTTGCTTTCTGGCCATTGCCACCTCCCATTTCTTACTTCTTGGAGAAAAATAAAAGACTTTTGAGACAAGCGCGAGCCTGCAAGGAAATTCCTCTATCTATTTATATACAGCGGTGAAAGTGGAGGCCAGTAAAGCTGCCCTGCTATTTAATGAGACGGAACGACACCATTTACACATTGTGATGAATTAATGATTAATTAATACTGTCTCCATTCAGTGGCTACTGGCTAGGGAGTTCCTCATGCTTCTCTCGTCAAATATTGCTATTGTTTTTTTAATCAATAAAAATGCTCTTTTATTTTTAACGACAAAACAGAGTGATTTTGCCTTTAAAACATATATCAAATTAATATAAGATTTTTTATTTAATGGTATTCGTAATACAATATATAATTTTTAGAAAAATCGAATTTAAGAATGTTTACAACTTACAAAAACAATAATTCCAATTATAGCGAATTCAAATTGCTTATTGCTAGATGATTGTATGAAATTTTTTATTATTATTATTATTAATATTTTTTTCCAAATGCTTCACATTCTAACAAAGGGAAAGAAGAAGCATGCTTATTATGGGTCCTGGACTGATGGCAATAATAAAGAAATTAGATATGCATGGAGTAATTTGTCTTACAGGGATAATTAGGTTAGGTTAGGTCCAAAGGTGTATTAGTAGCAAGTTTAGTTGATTAGAGGAATTGCTGAATTTTGAAGATAATCTATACAGCTGGACCTCACTATGAATTTGTGGTCATTACACATAGTATCGTATAGGGGCCTTTTTTCAAGCATTGGCACAAGTGGTGGACCCATTCTTCCACTCCAACTGCAACCCAAGCTCTCATTCATTCATACCTATTAAATGTTTCATTTCTCCACCAGATTACAAGTTACAACTACCCACGTAAACAAACCAACACTTCGATAGTTTTTGGGTGCTTGGTCTAGAAAAAATTTGATTTAATTTTAGTTTTGAATAGTAAATGAGTCGAATTTGAATTTAAAATAATTGTTTGTGAACTGTTTGACAAATTCTAATACAATAAATTAAATATTTGAACCGAATTTTTAAATCGAATTGTAAAAGCAATTTATAACTATTAAACTTCTCACAGATTATTTCGAATTGAATTAACCAATCAAATTAATGAACCAAACTCTCGAATTGAGCAAATAAACTGAATATTCAATTCTATTGAATAGTCACGAATTGAACTAAAATCCTATTTTGAATTTCGTACGAATTTGAACCGAAAATGGAACATACGAATCGAACTGAATATGCTACTGTTTGGTGCGATTACAATCTCATGCCAAAAGAAAATTCTACTGGAATCCCAAATGTCCAATGTATGTGTGATTTATGACAAAACCGGATTGGAAAGTGAAAATTCTTTCCAACTTAGTTTTTTAGATTTTCCTTGTTGAGGGGTTTAGTTTTATTGTAAGAGAGTTTGGTTCTACATAGTAGTAAGAATTTTATATTTATTTTTTTGATAACTAGAATTATTTAAATTTAAATAAGTGTCAATTTGTTAAAAATACCAGAAGTCATTAAAAAATTAAATATGAATTTTTTCTTAGTTTTTGAATGAAAAAGTATAATTTTTTCATTTATTAATGCTATTATTATATTAAGACTATGTTTATATATTTTTAACCACATATAATTATATATATTTCTATCGATGCAATGATGAATAAGATTCTTCTAAAAAATTATTGAAGTGAAAATACACGAGTAAATCGCCTTTATAACACACGTGAGGAAGAGTAGGTTGTAGTTGTGGATGTGGAAAAAATAGAATAAACGAAAAGTTTAATTTTAAATAAATTATATTATATATTTTTTGTTGAAGATGCTAAAATTTTATACACATGCCTTGATATAGAGGATATGTACAGAAACAGAAGCAAACTTGTTCCACTTTCTCATCTATAGTATTTCTAATCTCCACGAAAGAGCAAAGAATGTCTTTCTTTTTTATTGTTAAATAGATACGTTGTTTTTCAACTCAGAGAAATAAATACGTACATAAATTCTTATTATTCAATTATTTGTCTAATCTAATCTTTAGCTATAAGATAAAATGTTCTCTTTTAAAAAAATCTACAAGATAAAATATTCCCTCAAAATAACCATAAGATAAAATATTCTCCAAAAAAAAAAATCTATAAGATAAAATATAGGGATGTATACAAATCAGAAAACAAATAAAATGATAAGCAACACAGGTAAAAACAACAAAATAATGGTATCAAAGGGTGTTTAGACCTTTTAAGGCCATATAATTGAAATTAATATCTAAAAAGAATTTATTTTTCAAAAACATTACATATCAGTATCCAACAAGTATATTCTGACAGGCCATCATTCCCGGCTAGTATCTCGGTAACTGTCCGGTCACCGCAAATGTAAACGGAAACAAAAAGTGACAAGACATATATCAAACAATCATCTTGAGTCCCTGATCACAAATATGGCTTCAAACTATAATAATCCACAAATTGACAGAAAAAGACAAAAAATAAATTAGTTTCTCGTCGGCAAAATTTGATATGAAACTTTTAACTTAAGGTTTCTAAATATACCTACCTTTTCTCTTGAAAGTCATCGAAATCTCATGAAAAACTCGTCAGAAGCATTTGGGTACCATGGAGCCCGAGACCCGACCAGAAACGTGCCCTCCAGCCACTGATCGGAAGCAACATAGATACTTTTGGACTCTCATTCGCCTGAGGAGTCGACCGGTGGTCTCCAATCAGTCGTCGGAGCTTCCAAACAGTTGCAACAAGAAGAGAGAGAAACTGGATCACAACGTTTTCTGCTTACTTCTCTTCTGTTTCAATCGACGTCGGCTTTGGAGTTTCCGACGGTCAACTGTTGTTCTTCTGGTCTTCTGCTTTCGGTGAAAAATTGTGGCGTATTTTTGGCATTTTCCGTTCTTTGATATGCTTCCGTTCGTCTTCTCTTCTGTCTGCTTCCGTTCTATTTCTTTTAGTTATATTTATTTTTCTTTTTCTTTTTTTAAAATAAGAATGGTCTTAGATACCCAAAGATTGTGGGACTGCCCTTTTCCGCTTTTTCAAAGCTTTGATTTTCCTTTTTACAAATTGAAAACTCCTCGCACTCGTATCTGTGACAACTCCTAAAATATACTAGTTTTGTTAGTCCTTGGGAGGGATTCAAAGTCCTTAGGGATTAAAACTGAAATCAGATTGCAAATGTCGGGTCATGAACCCAAGTGAGCTGACCCGGACCAATATGACAAACGGTTTCATGTTGGACACAATTAGAGGAGGCACATCGCACGTGTATCCAAAAAAACACACCATTAGTTTTTTCGTGTGAACTTTGACAGCCCCTTTTACCGGAGCAACATCTCCGTCAGAGCTATCAATGCCACTCACTTACCGTTGTGTAGCCCATCCACTAGCGACTCCATGGTCATTGAAACGAGACCATTCTGACGTCAGTATACCCGTATTCTTGGAGAGAAGTTTAACCTGTAACTTTCCTAGAAACAATCTTAGCCAGCTTAACCCAAACAACATCCGCTAATCATCTTGAACACCACATAAGCCTTCTACTAGCCACCTCCGCTACAGTGCTTGGAATGACAAAGCGACCCAACATAAGAAAGCTGGAGGGTCGATGAAATAGTTTCAATCATGAAAGTCGCTCGTTATTACCGTTCAAGGGGTGAAAATCGTAGATGAAATTTCGAAGCTGAAGCTTTATGACGGGTTGTCACCATCTTCTACTGAAAATAAAGGTACCACTAAATTCTTTTTCTTAAGAGTTTCATTTTGGTACAGTTATTTGATTTGATGCATTCTCAAAATATTAATTTGTTAGTTTATAAGTTCGTATTATTTTAAATAACACATACACTTTACTTTAAATATAAATATAATATACTATCAATTATAACTAATTAATATTCATATATTATTTTTTGCTTGATTGCGATATAGTTTTTATATTATAAAATTAGTTTATAGATTAATAAGTTTTAAGAAATTATTAAACAGTAAGATCATTAGAACATAAATAATATTAAATTTGAATTTTTGTCTTAATAATGTTATACATATAGTTAATAAATACCTTTAAATAAAATTTTAAAAAAATTACAAAAAAAAAAAATAAATAATTTACACAAGTATGCATATGCTGCGAAGACATCATGAAAAAACTAGTATTAAAAACATTAAATATCTAATTGAAAATTAAAATTAATGAGGCAGAGGTTGAGCCTCTAGGTTTTCTTTGGGTCCAAGATACTTCAACAAGTGTGAAGTATTGGCTTGATGCTGATGTGTTTGGCGCGAATGGAGGAGTTCTCTAATGGGCTAAACCCCTCAAAATCTCTATGTTATTGTTATAAAATATACAGTTGTAAAATCACATGCTTAATTTGATTAATTAAATAGAAGACAAGAAAGAAGATATATTAATTAGTACTGAGAATAGTGAAAGGGAAGCATATATATGAGTCCACGTTCCACAAGGACCCCATTGTTGGCTATCCCTATCCAACATCACGTTTATGTTGTTTCAACAAAATGCAGCTACCAGCCAACCCATCATTAACTAACATTATTTCTTTCAGATAAGTTTGCCTCTGCACAACCCTCGCTCCAATCCTCTCGTGCGATTTGGAATTATCTGAGCCAGTTCCATCACTATGGAGATGTATTCATCTGAATTCTAAACTCCCATGTTCATATAAATTTAAAACACTTTTCTTTTTTTTTTAATATACTTTTGAAAGAAAAACATTTTTTGTAAGTCTTAAATAATTTATTTTACAAAATATGAAGAATTGAAAAAAATAATCTGTCATCTTCAACTTTTTTTATCTGATAGAAAAAAATTGAAATTAGTCGTGATTAGTGAGTGACTCGGGACCCAAGAAAAATACAAACGCGCAGAAGCGGCGAGTGTAGTTAAACGATCCTTGCGACAGTTAGCGCCAGAATTCGCCATGTCGCAAAATTCATCGTTGGCAGATTGCGCGCTTTTTCGCCACCTCCGTGACTTGCCCAAATCGCCCGCAAGCTACGCGGGACCCACGTCTCTCGCCCTCATAATTTAAAGTCCAAAGTGATATTTGCAATTAGTACCACCAAAGCTACAAACAGAATATGCTTTGCTCTTCTCTGCAAATATCCCTTCCCTCTCTCTAATTTGATCTTTTTCTCCTTCTTCTTCCTATATCTACTGCTCGCTGCTCCTCTCATTTCGTCTCCATCTCCTTTTTCTTCCGATTTGTTAACTTTTTATCCATTCTTTTTAAACAAGCAAAGAACCATGGAGCTGCTTCAAGATTTCTTTGTCACGGCTGTTGTTGCTGTGCTCTGCTCGTTCCTTATCGCTAAGTTTGTTTCGATGGCCATGGCTAGTGGCGATTCTGCCAATGTCTCGCGGCTGTCAAAGAGCCGGAATGTTGACCAGAAAACTGCCGGAGATCATTGTGATAAAGGCGTCATGGAGGATTTACAGTATTTTGAAAGGCTGAAGGTTGAGGGCTTTACGAGTGAAAAGAAAGTGGAATTTGTTGGAGAAGGTGTTCAAAAGGTTGATGAATTTTTCGGAGGAGCGATCAAGGTTTCGGAAGTTGAGAAATCGGCCAACCGCGATGCCGTGATTGAAACTGAATGCAGTAAATTAGCTTCAAAACCAATGGAAGAAGGCTTGAAGGAAGAGGACAAATCATCGGAGGATATGTTTGGGAAGTGCGAAGGAGAGTTTCAAGCAAACAATGATGAGAGTGCTATTGAGGAGAAACAGACAGTTGTTGGTGATGATTTGCTTGAAGAAAACAGAGAAATTGTGTCAATCGGAATGGAATTCCCTAGTGGAAAAGACGGTAATGAAGAAGAATCTGAGGAGATTCAGGTCGTGGAGATTGAACAGATGGAAAAAGGTGAAGAGAAGAAAATAGAGCTTGATAGCGATGAGGATGATTGGGAGGGAATTGAGAGGAGTGAATTGGACCACATGTTTGCAAAGGCAGTCAAGTTGGTGGAGTCTGGAGATAAAGATGAAGGCTTTAGAGGCATAGGGAGCGATGTTCAGATGGAACTCTATGGGCTACATAAGGTGGCTACTGAAGGGCCTTGCCACGAGCAGCCGCCTTTGGCTCTTAAAGTCGCTGCTCGGGCCAAGTGGTATTAAACTTTCTGATGCCATAAATTTAACTCTATTTTGTTTATATATATGGTTCTGTATTTGTTCTCTCTTTCTGTTTGTTAAATTGACTGAATCATGATAGACGCATAGCTCTCATAGAATTTGAGAATTTAACACTAAAGATTAGGTGATGTAAAAGATTAAACGCAGTATAAAATTGTTGCAATGTAGTAGATGAATTAAGGAAATCCTTATAAAACAGTTTGAAAATTGTGGTGAGTTGTGCATAAAACAATTGTGGTACAAGATGAGATGAACTTTTAGAACCATCCATTGTGGACACCAAAAGTACCTAGGCCAGAGTCCCGAACCGAATAAATCAATACTAAAGACAAAATACATGCAAACAATTAGTAATCCTCGTTCGGGCACCTAAGTAGGAAGTGTCATATTTTTATCTTCTTGTTTGTTGCTTTCCCATTCGGCTTACATCTGCTATCATGCCTTGTGGCAATAAGAAAAAAACTTGTACCTACACCTTTTTTGTCTTCTTGTTGCAAATTTGGGGTTATGCTTCCTTGAACTTGAACCTCCTACATCTACTTTACCATCTACCCTATTCTTGATGCACTACCTTTCCCTTAGATTTCTGTTTGTTCACATCTCAAATACGGCCAAATCCAGTCACCTTAGCAATTAGCATACAAATAAAATGTCTAGGGGTTCATCCATTTGTATACTCTTTTGTTGGAAAATTTTCCACAAAAGAAACAGAAAATGAGTATACAAACTACACCGTTAGGCCTGCCTCTACCAAATTACACGGTATAGTTTGATAGTTAGTTATAATAACAGGGTTGACAGCCTGCTAGTATGAGTGATGGAGAGCACTGGTTCCGTTGTGCAAGGAATGCTTGGCAAAGGCTGGGAAACATGAATCCAGATGTGGCTATGGAGCAGTATATTGCCCTTGTATCAGATAAAATCCCGGGTTGGGTGGAAGGCAAATCTACTGTAAGTAATTGCAATTGTGGCATGACATTTTTTGTCCCTCCAGTTATTCTCTATCCTATACTATCTTGTTTATGTTATGTTGTAGGATGATGACAAGCCAGGAGCAGCAAATCCTGTTGATGTGACTTCTGATTTAAGTACAAGTTCCCATCACCATATTGCAGAGGAAAGGTATTTACTGGAATTTGTTCGATTAATTGTTTCCTTTTACTCGCAAATATCTTTTGTTATGTTTGTCTTTGTTTGCGATGTGTTATTTTGTATGTTAATATATCTTTTACAGGAATCCAGAAGCAGCAGTAGGTAGTAGGAAAGATGATTTTACTAGTGACTCAAAATTGGAGGATAAGGTTTGTGTGTGTACTGCCAATTTCTTTTCCTCAACTACTACAACATATTGAATGTTCAAATCAAATTTTGCATAACCATATTGTAAGCATAAGCTCTTCAGATAATCTTCTTTTTCTTACTACATGTCATGCATAAAATTTGTTTATAAAGACGTTGGAGGTGTTATCTTCAATCATGATAGAACTATAAGGTTCTAAAAATGTTCCTTTAGGCAACTGAGATATCTGTCATTAGGGCTGCAAACGAGCCGAGTCAAGCCGAGTATTGTGCTGCTCGAGCTCGGCTCATGTTAAATTCTACGAGCTCGGCTCGTTTTAGACTTGTGAGCTTGGCTGTTTTATGTTGCTATTCGAGCTCGAGCTCAAACTCGAGTTTGAGCTTGCAAAAAAACTTGAATTCGAGCTCGTCTCGAGCTTGAGTTTTAGCTCACAAATAAGTTCGAGCTCGTTTCCTGCTGCTATTCGAGCTCGTGTTCGAACTCGTTAAGAGTTAATCAAACATCAAGAAAATTCATTTTTAAAGCCGTTTTAGTGAGAGAATGAAAATAGCATTTTCAGTGAAAAAGAAATGAAATAGCAA
>CANUEY010354188.1:0-39000 GCA_948099555.1 Croton setiger
GACTAAAATGTAATTTGCCAAAACTATACATTTCTGCCCAGGAGGGCTGTTTTGTAATAAAACAGTAACTACAGGGGCTAAATTATAATTTTCCATAATTTAATTTGCAGGACTAAATTGAAAACTATGTAAAAATTACTCTGCATGACTAAATTGCAATAATAAATTAAGTTCAGGGGTTCAAACACAGTTATACCAAAATTCAGGCACCAAAAATGACATTTTCCAGCCATCCGCGCGAGCCCCGCGGCCGGGCGCGCGCCTGGATCAAAACGCACGCAGGCGTGCCGTTTTGACCTGTGTGCCAGCACGCCTGCCTCCCTGCCGAGAAAAGCTGACTCTCAAACCAACTTCCAGACGACCTTACACCCTCCTTCGGTGGCTTTCCGGCCAACTAAGACCACCTTTTTCTTCCTCTACACACCCTCTAGCTAACCATCGGAGCACAATTCCTAGAAACCCTCTGGATAAAAAGATATGAGCCCTCAAAGTTGGCTCCTCAACACTGCCTACCCAGAACCCAGAATTTGCCTATCTCTCAACCCAACTTCCAGCAACTTTTCCGGCGACCTCCGGTGGTTTCCTGGCAAACTAAAAAGACAGATCTCTAGACAAACATACCCTCTACAAACCCATATAGCCACAATTCACATAGGCTTCACCAATATGAAGTTATAACCCTCCAAAGTTGGTACCCTAAAACTGTCTCTATACTTAGAATTTCTACCCAGAATTTTGTTTCTCTTCTCACACGAATTCCAGCCTTTTCTAACCAATTTAACACTTCAAAACACTTCATATACAACCTAAAAACATAACAAAACAATTGAATGGAAGGACTTACCAAGTTTTTCCTTGATTTTCCCTTCTTTTCTTCCTTTTCTTCACTCTTTCTCTCTCTCACTTTGTTTTTCTTTCTTCTCTAACTAAACCAGCAACTAAACTACCTTTTCCACCTCTCCAATCAATCTCCAGACGTGCCAACATCCATTTACAGCTAGCAGCTGCTTCCCATAATCATTTAACATCAATTTTCCTTTTAAGTAAACTTAATAACTAAGTAAATGCACATATTTACCTTTATTTACTTCATCAATTTTCAATTCTCTTTAATTCCAGCCCCCAAATCACTCTAGCACCAGCTTAAAAATTATTTTTGGTGTCAAAATAAATAGTATAACACGTGTATGAAATTTCGTAAAAATCGGAGTCCGAAAATTTATCGCAGTTCGGTCGGTGCCCTAAACCGAGTCCGAAGCTCGACGATTTTTGCGGAACTAAAACCGTATGATGTCGTCGTATAGTTTGGTCCCAAAACTCTTTAAAACATGTTAATAATCATATGTCAACATATCAAAATCATTTGACTCATATTTGACGCGATTTCGGCATTTTCCGATCGCGTAGGTCCGAAAACCCTAATTAGCTCCGTTTGTGTCTTTCGACGGCAAACGAGCCTATAACATAACTTTTTCTCTTATTCAAATCATTTATCATCAAATATAATTCATATAATCCATAATCAACTTGTTAATCAAATTATATCATGGTGCATTTTAATGAAAATGCATGAAATGACGTCGGTTTGACGTAGGGTTTTGGTTCGGGGTGTCACATAGGCAGTGCCACAGAGTCTATTAGCGGAGACACGAAATGGTCTAATATACTACCAGAACTCTCTACATCTTCTTTTTTTGATATTCCTAAGGTTAGTAGTTCTGGAACCTCTTTTGGAACCTATTTAGATATTTTTGAAACTACTAACTCTGCAGGAACAGAAGAAAGAATTCCTGAGTCACAAGGAATACAAAGCAAATATATTCTTCCACCAAGAAGATATGAACGGAGTATGAACACTAAGAATTAAGATATCATGTAAATGTTACGGTAAGGGAGAGCTTATAGGGCATTTAATGCCTCTCTATATACTACAAAGATTACCAAAACCGTGGAAGAAGCATAGAGTAGTAAGAGACGGAGACAAGCAATGGAGGATGAAATGAAAGCACTGGAAAAAAATAATACTTAGGAAAAATGCAGGATACCGTCTGAAAAAAGACCAGTTGTGAAGTGGGTGTTTACTATAAAATACAAGGCAGATGGACCTATTGAAAGGTATAAAGCAAGGTTGGTAGCTAAAGGCTATACACAAACATACGGTATAGATTACTTCGAGACTTTCTCTCCAGTAGCTAAAATAGACACTATTTGAGTTCTGTTTTTGGTGGCAGCAAATCAAGATTGGCCATTATATCAATTTGATGTTAAGAATGTCTTCCTACATGGAGACTTATAGGAAGAAGTTTATATAGAGGCCCCCCTAGGATTCTTGAAAAATTTTAAACTTGGAGAAGGTTGCAGACTGAAGAAAGCACTATATGGGTTAAAACAGTCACCTAGAGCATGGTTCGGGAGATTTACTACAACCATGAAAAAATATGGTTATTGTCAAAGCAATTCTGACCATATTCTATTTCTCAAGAAAAGAGAGAATCTCGTGACTTGTCTTATAATCTATGTGGATGACATGATCATTACAGGGAATGACAGTGAAGAAATTATGGCACTGAAGAAGAGACCGTTTAAGGAATTTGAAATGAAAAATCTTTGAAGACTTAAGTATTTTCTTGGGATTGAAGTCTTAAGGTAAAGACATGGAATCTTCATCTCATAGAAGAAATATGTTCTTGATCTGCTGTCAAAAATAGGGTTACTGGACTGTAGACCAGCAGATACCCCTATGGTAGTAAACCATGGACTTCAGATTGTGGAAGGAGCTGAACCAGCCGATTAGGAGCAATATCAAGGCTAGTGGGAAAATTTATATATCTCTCACATACCAAACCTGAAATAACCTACGTTATGGGAATAGTCAATTAGTTTATGCACAAGCCACAAAGGAACCATATGGAAACAGCTCTCAGAATTGTACAATATCTAAAGGGATCACCGGAAATAGGGGTAATATTCCAAAAGAATGGCCACCTAGAAATTCAAGCATTTACTGATGCAGATTGGGCAGGAAATCTAGTTGATAGAAGATCTACCTCTAGCTACTTTACTTTTGTGGGAGGTAACCTAGTTTCTTGGAAAAGTAAGAAACAAAAGGTTGTAGCACTCTTAAGTGTTGAGGCTAAATTTCGGGGAATTATCAGGGGGATTAACTGAGGTAGTTTGGATAAGAAAACTGCTAAAAGAAATTGGCTTCCTTCCAAGCACCTGTGAGTTGATGTGTGACAACAAAGCTTCCATAAGCATCTCCGAAAATCCAGTACAACATAATCGAACAAAGTATGTTGAAGTGGATAGACACTTTATCAAAGAAATTTAATTTATTTATAATGGTAATTTATTTGTTAAAAGTTTTCTAAAATAAAAAGTTTAATAGAAAATTATCCTATGTTTCTCACGCACTCCTTGGTTTTACATTATCTTCTACCACCTTCATCCTCTTTGAAAAGAAAATCTAACAACACACAAATAGAGAAATCATTTTTGTTAAAAAAAAAAAAAAAAACCAAAAACAAAAAAATTCTTGCTATACCTTTATTCTAAGCCATCATCAATACCAACCATACTCATTTCGCTTTATTTAAAACAATCTATTAAGGATAAAATTATTTTTATAGTAATTAATCAAATCTAAAACATTCTATTAAGGATAAAACTATTTTTATATATTTATTTATAGTAATTAATCAAATTTAAATCATATTGTATGGACAGTAATTATTTAATTAAATTTAAACTATATTCTAATATAAAATATAATTATTTATAATAATTATTATATTTAAATTATATTGTAATGAAAAATATAATTTTAAATATTAATTAATTAATTATAATAAAAATAATTAATTTAATTATTAATTAGTATATTTAAATCATATTACAATAAAAAATATTATTTTAATTATAAATATAATTAAGCAATACTAATTTTTATATTTTTTAATAATTAATTTTGTAATTTTGAATACTTCTTGAAAAAATTAATTTTATATATAATTAATCACTAAAATTTAAACTATTAACGAGTGTATGAACGAATACATTCTAGAAAAATTTTGGATATTCTTTATTTCCTTTATATCCTCAGTAGTGGCAATGATGTTGTAGAGAAGTTTTTGAATTCATTCTAGAAAAATTTTCACACATCTTTTTATTTTTCAATTTTTTTAAAATTTACAGGGATGAAATTGACATGGCGGTTTCAATTTTATTCTACAAAAATTGTTATTTAGGGATTTAGACTCTTAATTTTTATTTTGAAAACAATTTTCTTCTATTATCTTTATTTGTGAGTGATGTTTTCGTTTTGCTACAATAATAGTTAACGTTGGACTTACTTTGCAAGTAAACTTGGCTTTTTTTTCTTTTGGTGGTTTATTGTTGCAAGTAGGACTATAAATGAGTTGAGTCGTTTCGTGAGTTACTCAGTGTTATGTTCGATTTAAACTTATTTAGAAATCAAATGAGCTGATTCGATAATTTAACGAGCCGTTAATAAGCCAAAATTTCAAACTCGTTAACGACTCGTTTAATTTTATTTTTGCCTAAAATTTGTTTTAAATCAATATTTTTAATTCTAAATTTCATGTTTACTGTAACATAATGAATAATTAATGTTTAAAAACAATTTGCATCTAATTATTAATTCATAATCTTTTTCTTTTTTCTTTTTTGTTTTTAGGATTTTATAAAAAATAGCCAATCACGAGTTATTTAGGATTTGATTCATAAAAATTCATTCAAAAACTAAACGATCAATTTGAAAAGTAAACGAGCCAAGTTTGAAATTGGCAATACTCCGATCGACTAATTTATAACTTAGTTACAGATTGGAAGGAAAAAAAAAAAAGAAGGGTTGAAGGAAGAAGAAGTTTAATTTATTTTTTTTCCTTACTAAATTTTTATAATCCTGCGGAATGGTTCTTATAATGTACTATATGAGCAATAGCTGAGGAACTTTTAGTTTAGTTTAAACCTATAAAAATTAATTATAATTATTTCATATTTAAAAATAGAGGCAATTCATTTTCATATTTATCGATTTTGATATTTCTCAATTGAAACATGTAACATTTTTGGTAATTTAATTTGTAATGCGATTAAAGATGTTTTAATTGTATGATACAACAAAGCTTATTGCAAATATTTTTCTTAAAAAAATAATTAAACTACAAAATCAATTGGAAACATTTATGTCCAAATCTATATTTAGGGAACATTTATGTTTAAATCTTAGATGTAATTAATGGATATGCTGAATAAATTGCAAAATATGTTGACTGCATCTCTCGTGAATTGTAATTTTTCCTCTGGCTGTAATAATGTATCCATGGACTATTAGGTGTAGTAAATGGAAGCATAATCAAAAACATTAATATTTTAGTTAATCAATGTCCTAAATATCTTTTTTTTTTTAAAAAAAAAGTCAACATCCTAAAAATTAATTTAGTTTACTTTAAGTGACACTTTAATTAGAACACGTACAAATATAAATTTTTAATAACTACATCATCTAATTTAATAATATATTCAATTTTTTTACATATATGCTTAATTATATTATATATCTAAAATAATTTTAAAATATCTATAAATTAAATTCCATTATATTTTTATTACATAATTTAATTTTAAATTTGATCAATTTAATAATAATTAATTTTAAAATTAGAAACAAATTTCAAAATTACTCAAAATTTTCAATAGGTTTATATTCATAGTACGTGACAACTTTATCCCTATATACATTATTTATTTGATAATTTATACTATTTTTTTATTATATATAACACGTCACACATCATTTATTAAAATTTACAATAGTTGTCACAAGTTCTACATTATATCATATAGCATTTGCATCTATAACAATATTTTTTTTTTACAATTTCATACTTATACACTATTTAACATAAACTTAATAAAAACAACTATACATATAGATGCAATAATGAGGAAGAGATGTCCTAAATTTCAGCTATGTGCTATACTTCACGCTATGAATTAACTCTATCAATAGTGGTCAATAACTTGAAATATAAATTGTGATTTGGTTATACTCAGCAAATATAAACTACTATAATTTTAAATCAATAATCACGAATTCATAACAATGATCAATAACATTAATATCCTCATGCTTATGTCATATGATTTCATTTAATTTCATTGTGATCCATCGAGCCAAGTATTATCCCGAAAATTTCATATATCATATATCATATGTCTGGCCAGTATCAAGTTTCTGTATGACCCGAATGTCCATTTATAAAATCATATATCGACCTATAGGTATTGCCTGTAAAATCATATAATGATCCGTGAGTCCCGCCTGTGAAATGTTGCAAATACAAGTCAAGATGACCACAACTCCTTTATTAAATCTTACATGAATGCTTTTATATGACATCTGTATAATCATATGTATTATCATCTCAATTTCAATATTATCAAATGATCGGTTTCAGTACCGATCCAACAAAAAATCAATATCAATATAATCAATTGATCGGGCTTCAATACCAACCTAGTAGAAAATCAACAAAAAATTAATATCAATATATCAATTGATCGGATTTCAGTACTGATCTAACAAATAATCAATATCACAATCACAATAACAAATCATTTTAATTATCATTCCTAAAGTTTATACTTACCTCACAATCAGAATTGAAATCAGACCTCGTATTACTTCTCTCGCTCCCCTTCTATATTCAATGGTGCTATATAATTCAATATAAATCTTTCATTTTCTTCATTTATATTTCATATGAAATGAAATGCATAACTTCATATTTATTCTTTTTTTATCTTATTAATAATATTTTTACAATATTTTTATTTCATTTAAAATTCAACTTTTGACGTATATTTCTATATTTTAAAAAATATTTAATAAGATTATTCTTGTTTAATATTAAACTTAATTTATCATTTAGTAATTATATTTAATAATATTTATCACAATTTAATTTAATTAATTGACCAATTAGTCCAATTTATAAAATAAATTCTAAATTAAACCCAAAAGGACTCAATTGTATAAGTTGTAAAGTTTCCAGGGGTTCAATTGAATACGACAGTGAGTTTAAGGGTCAATTTGTATATTCCTAATTAATTAGGAGGAGGGACCTAATTGAAAAGATTTAAAAGTTTTGAAGGACCTAATTGCAAGCGCTCCAAAACTTTAGGGACCAAAATATAATTTGCAAAAAGTATAATCCGGAAAGACTAAATTGAAAAGAATTTAAAGTTTATAGGACTCAATTGCATAAACTTATAATTTTAGGGACCAATTTATAATTTTTACAAAAATTCAGGTACTCAAAAAGCAAAATACCTCAAAACACAGCATGTACTACCATTTTAATTGTCTTCCTCACGTAACGCTCTGCAAAAGGGTTACAAAAACCTCGATTTTCGATGACCGGTTTGCTTCTTTCTCGCCTCCGTTCCATGCCAACAGTCCACCAAACTCCTTTGAAAATACATAAATCTTGAAATGAACGTAAATTGACTTGATCACGTTAAAAACTAGCACAATTATATTGATGGAATTCGTAAATTTATTGACAATGCACACAAGCATGTAGCTACTTGTCTCAACCTAATAGATTAGTAGCTAATTTGTTACACAAGTGTGTATACGGTAGTACAAGCTTACTTATGTTTTTTAAAGTTTTTTTTAGTATGCTTACAGAAATTACCATACCATTGTACTCTAAAAAATAAAAATGGTAGTAATTAATATTTTAAAATAAATAAAAAATTTTATAAAAGGAGAATTATCACCTTTGTTCATCATACTAATTTATTGCTTTAGAAATATCCAATATTATTATTAAGAAATATTTTTTATTGCTTTTTTTTCATAAATATATTTTTTAATTGCTAGAGTCGTAAAAATGGAAAAAATAGTAGAATTATAATGATTATATAATTAAATTATAGCAGAACCATAAATGGATCAAACTGTTAGTAAACTACTGAAATTTGATTCAATTAAAGTTGGTTTAATAATAAAATAAATTAATTTCTTAATTAAATGAATCGACATTTCAAACTCACTAATAAATTTGTTTATTTATTTTTAAAACATGTATTGACTTATTGTTTTTTTTTTAAATTACAAATTTATGGTAATATGATATTAATCATAGTTTAAATTATAATTTATATCTAACTAACTCAAAATCCCTTTATTTCTCTCCTTTAGAATGAACTGTTCCAATTACTTAAAATTGGAATTGATAAAAGCTTATTGGATTGGAACTTAAGCTCGACAATCGGTTGGCTCAGTTAATTTAAGCCCTATTACATAAAAAATACAAATATACGTATAAGTAAAATGTAAGTATTATTATTTTTGACTGCGAATTGTTATGTTCCTAGTTGTTAGTTATATGGACGGCAGGTGATGCTGATGGTCCTGCAAAATTAAAAGAAAAATAAAAGTACGAAGAACTGGTGACCGGCCAAGCCAGTTGTCTTGAGAGAGAAAATGTTTATATATTTGTCCATTTGCCCCTCTTTTCCCCTGTTAAAAAAATAATCAGTCTCCTCTGAAATGTTCCATCACACGTCCCATCTCTCTCCTCCCACACTGTCTATGGAATGCCTTACAGCTCGCCGGTGATTTTCTAACCTCCTCCGATCACTCTTCGTCTGGTACTTCCACTAATGCAACTCTTCCAAACTTAATTTCCCTTCCCTTTTCCAAATATCCACCTGCCTGAATTAGACTTTGCTTCCTTTCCTCACACCGGCAACTTTCTCCGGCGGCTGTTTTCCTAAAAGTATCTTCTTCTCTCTTCGCAAGCTTATCTAGATTTTTGCTTCGTTTCTTCTTCTTCTCTGTGTATTTCTTTACCTAATTTTTTAGTTACTTGAAATTATTGATCCGGTGGATTTCCGACGTCGAATTATTATTCAACCAGAAACGAAGGAGACATTGATGAAACACTGATTTTAATTTTTTGGCTGTTTGAACTGAAATTTGCTTTGAAAATTGAGGTTAATTTGGCATAGTTGAGACAGAAGAAAATTAAGTTGTATAAATTTGTGAGCGCTAATATGTTGGATCTTAATCTGAATGTGGAATCGGCCGAGACGACTCAGAACTCAGACTCGGTGTCCGTAATGGACAACTACCACTACCAGCAGTACCAGAACCCAGAAGGATCGGGGACGTCAAATTCATCTATCGTCAATGCGGACGCTTCCAGCAACGACGATTCGTGTTCTACACGCGCCTATACGGGTGATGCTAGTAATAGCAGCGTCAACAATAGTAGCCTCTACACCTTCAACTTCGATATATTGAAAGTAGGTAGCGCTGGAGGGAATGAGAACGACGTCGTTATGACTAAGGAATTTTTCCCTGTGTGTAACGGCAAGGGAGTAGTTGGAGAATACGGGAATTCTTCGTTGAGGATGATGGATGTCTCATTTGAAAAGCGGCAAGTTGTTGGTGATGGAGACGTACGGGTGATGCAGCCACCGTCACAGCAGGTGAAGAAGAGCCGGAGAGGACCCAGGTCCAGGAGCTCGCAATACAGAGGCGTCACCTTCTACAGGAGGACAGGGCGCTGGGAATCTCATATCTGGTATATTTCTTTCTTGTTTTGGTGATAATAAGTTTGTTTTCGTTAATTCTAATAGACTTTGACTTGGTGGTCAAAATTTGTCGAATTTGAACGTGTTTGGTTTCGTGGACTGTGGACGAATTGAATTCTTGGATCTTAATTTTGTCTGTCAGGAATGGAAAATAATCTGTTTGTTTTACTGGACTTCCAAATTTGGATAATTTGGTTAATATTTTCATTATTTTCTTCTTTTCTTTTCTTTAATGCAGGGACTGTGGGAAACAAGTTTATTTGGGTATGGATCCGATATGCTCTGTTTAGCATAATTAAGTTTTATTAGTAAGGAAAGATAATTTTATTTTCTACTTTAGAACATATTTAATTTATTTTGAAGTTGAATTTTTTAGGTGGATTCGATACTGCTCATGCTGCAGCAAGGTAAGAATTGTCATTTTATTTTATCAAAATTAACCTCTTATTCCCGCATCCTTTCGGATATTCTCTGTAAATCCATGTTTTCTTAAACAAGGCGATGTATGCAGAGCCTATGATCGAGCTGCTATCAAATTTAGAGGTGTTGATGCTGACATCAATTTCAATCTTAGTGACTATGAGGAGGATTTGAAACAGGTTGGATAGAAAGGTTTATATCATTTGTGGTTTGATTTGTTTCTATCTAATTTTGTTATCTGGCTATGGTCGATTAGCAGATGAAGAATCTGACCAAGGAAGAATTTGTACACATACTTCGTCGCCAAAGTACTGGTTTCTCAAGAGGGAGCTCCAAATATAGAGGGGTGACACTGCACAAATGTGGCCGTTGGGAAGCGAGAATGGGACAATTCCTCGGCAAAAAGTAAGTAACTATTTTATGTATTTTAGATCTGTTTATCATCATTCTATATATTAGTCATGTGATGCATATTCGATTCCTGTGTCAACTGAAATGATTCAACTTAATTATCAAATGGGCTATTTTTTCCCTTTTTGTGGGAAAATAATGTTAAACATGCCTATTTGAAAATAAGACATGATTGGCGATGGAGTTTTCATCGTGGAGGTAACGATGGTTGCGTGCAGGTATATTTATCTTGGGCTGTTCGACAGTGAAGTAGAAGCCGCAAGGTCCTAATGATCATGAATTTCACTCTTCTGATACTCAATTTATTACCCTGAATTCTCAACCTCAATACCGTTCCATCCAACATGTGTCTCCCTTTTGGTTTTCTGGAAATCAGGGCTTATGACAAGGCAGCTATCAAATGTAATGGAAGAGAGGCAGTGACCAACTTTGAGCCAAGTGCATATGAAGGGGAGATGATCTCTGAAGCCACTAATGAAGGTATTATTTCATTATTATGGTGTTGGATGCTCCCAACTTTTCTACTTAAAATTTGTGCTTAGAATGGATTTACCTGCAGGTAGTGAACACAATCTTGACTTGAATTTGGGGATATCCCCTGCTTTGGGCAACGGTCCCAAGGAAAATGAGGGGCATCTACAATTCAACTTGGGCCCTCTTAATGCAGCAGATAGCACGCGTTCAAGGGTAATACTCGATCTCAGAACATTTGAAAATTCATTTTTTGTGTTTATATATTTTGTACTTAAAGCAACAAATTTAAGAACCTTTTTTTTTGTTTCTGTATGGCGTTACGACTACCACTTGGAGGCCAACCTTGAAACCATAGAATAGCTGCTGACGAAGCTTTCGAAATAATTCCTTTATGTTCACAGCATTAAATATTCTGTCTATTTTAGTTTCAATTCTTTCAGCGGTTTATGGTCTTTCTGAACTTTGTCTACAGGAGAACACAACCAGTGATCCACCTTTTAAAGGGCCATTGAGGATGTCAGATCATCCGATGTTCTGGAACGGCATGTATCCTAATTTCTTTCCTACTGAGGTATCCTTTGTTCCCTTGTTGTCTGTGGCATAACATTTATAAACTTAACATGTTGATCCTTTCTGGCTGCTCCTCCGTTTAATAATCAATAACTCTCTTTACTCACATCATTGAGTGTACTGGTTGCTTCAAAATGAACTATTTTTGCTGTTGGGGATGAAGGCTTAACTCTGTTCTTTCTGCTATATAATAATTTACCTTTTTCTTTAGTAAAATCCAAAAAGTGGAGGTTAGCTGTCATTCGGTTTGGTGCTGTCTTCTGCTATGAGATTGCCTGAAATTTTCCTGCACCAGTTATTGTTCAAATGTTCTCTTTTTAGCCAGAAACGGGAATTGTGAAGTTTGCATGTCAACAGCACATATGACTAAAATATACCATCATGTGGTTAACTATGTATTCATTTTGGGGCCAAAAATAAAGCTGTTTTTTTCCCTTTTCTGAAGCAGGAAAGAGCAACAGAAAAGAGAACTGAATTAGGTTCTTTGCAGGGACTCCCCAACTGGGCGTGGCAAATGCACAGTCAGGCCACTGGAACCCCAATCACAATGTTCTCTACTGCAGCATCATCAGGATTCTCATTTGCGGCTAACCCTCCCTCTGCTGCCATGCTTCCATCTAAACCGCAACATTCTCTCTACTTCCCTCCGCCGGCTACTATCACTTCCAGCACCTCTCAATTCTACAGCCCTGCGAAACCATCGCAGGCTCCACCATAATAATCACAATGTATAATCTCTTGTGCACTGGAGATTGATTTTTTTTTTTCTCCTTTCAAAAAAAAAAAAAAAAAAAAGAGGAAGAAATGGTGTTATTCATATTCATAATCAATTGAAAATATTGATTTTATATAAATCCTTATTAAATGCTCTGATAAACCAATTATTACTATTGAAAATGTGTAATGCAAGTGTTGATAAAGATGGATTTATTGAATTGTGATAGGATTTATAGGGTGGTTGGTGTCAAATCTTTGAAAGGTCCCATCCTTTGGATTGTGATCGTACAGTACCTCGTAACACAACGCTAGCAAAAATTCGAAAATACAAGCGATGCCATTGCCAACAAACCAAGTACACAAACTAAAAACACATTGCATGGGTCCTTTTTTTTTATATAGTGGTATAGAATAGACTAGACCACTACTATTCAATGCTTTACTTGTAGTGGATTTAGAGCCAAAAGCACAAATTCTCTTGTTTTTTTCTTCACTCAACATTATTTCTACTTAGGATTAAGTGAGTTTTAGCTATTTATAAAACTAAAAACTACCTAAAATGCTACATCTTTAAACACTACCTTTATCACTATTATCAAACACGTTTTTTATTATTGCCTCTTCTAACCTTAAAGCACTTATTCCTATTTATTTATAACTCACTTGTCACTCTCTAAACCTTTTCTTATCAACAATAATTGTAGTTAAGTATTTTCATGCTAACAGTAACATGCTATTTGGAAAATAAGGAATACATTTCTTTGCAACTTGTTTGGATAAGCTGGTTGAAATATTTTTAAAATTTTATACTATTTTATTCTTTCATTACACCATTTCCCTTATTTTCTACTTAATAGTGTATTATACCACATGTAAAAAAAAAAAAAAAAAAAAAAAATCAACTCCGTACTCCTAAGTATCATATTCTTATCTTGAGATATAGCTAAGTGCTCTACAAATGTATTCATGGAATCATTGTAATTCCAAATCAAAACACAAACTTTCTTTTGAAAGCCAAGAGATCATTATATCAATTTAAAAGTAAAACATATCAAGTTTTGTTTAAGTTTTTATGGAGAAGAAAGCACAATGAGTGGTAGAAGAAGACAAACATTTTAATGTGACTATACATTCATATGAAAATGATCCAGTCGGTCCAAAATAAAAGAAAATTAAGAGTTTTTTTTTTTTATTTTGTAAAAAAAATACATATAAATTATTAAAATTGATAAAAGAACGGGTGGAGAGATACATTTTGATGATAATTGTTTGTCAGATATTTTGTAATTGGGTTTCCTTTCCAGATGGATGTGGGTAAATAACAGCATCTCTAATGTTAATACTTCATGTCCCATAATTTTATTTCATTTTCTTGTATTACTACAATTTAATAATTAACCAATAAACAAGATGTATTAATATTATACAACAGATCTTTAAAAAAAAATCCTATTAAATAATACAGATGAGTATTAGATATTTTTTTAACAAAAATTCTATTTTTGTTTACCATAATAATTTATTATAGTAATATAGGATTTGATTGGTGAGGGAGCAGCAACGCCATACATTTTCGTTTCACGATAAGACTTAAATGTATTCCACACCTTTTTCCTTTTCTGGTATTATTTTTTACATTATCAAATTACTGTTTTTTTTTAAAAAAAAAAATTATTATTATTATTAAAAAAATTCAGGTTAAACGAGCTTATAAGAATACCTATTTAGATAAATTAATTTTTTTTCTTGATGAAAAAATAATTTCATTAAGCTTCGAAAGATAACAAATCAATAATGCATGACGAAGGATTATCAATCCATTAAAGTGTTATCGACCTAGCTAAAGCATATGCAACACTATTTACAACACTGTCTCACAAAACTTAAACTTAAATTTTCAATTTAAATAAATCAATCTTGATGAAAGATAAAGCAAAAATATTGTAATTTTAAATAATAAAATATCATATAAATTAAAATAATCATTATTATTATTATTATTATTATTTTGCATTTTGCTCAATATGAAAATGAAAAAAAGAAAAATAACTAACATTTGGCAGAGGAACAAACAAGTTTCCTATCTAAGGTTGATTTGTCCTATGTTTCCCATCCCAACCCATGTAAAACCCATTTTCTTTGTTTCTGAGTCAGTGTGTCATTATCGAATGGGCTTTTAGATCCATCTAGAGTTCTTGGACCACATGGTGGGCCCAACCCATTTGTATTTTTCTCTTTCTCTCATTATTATACCCACCTTTTTTATTTTGTTCATATGCATTAATATTAATTGACGTGACAATTTAAGCATCAACCTTAAGGTATTCTCACACCAATTTGTTTAAACCATATATTAGTTCTAAAAATGGAAATTTTTAAAAAAATTATACTTACTAGTTATGCTGATTTTTTCATGTCTACATTTAGATTTCAAAAAATATTGAAAAATAAAACATGGGAAATAAATGAATAAATTGACTTGACATAAAGCTCTCATGCTCCACACTATTTCATTAGGAATAGACTTGTAGTTTAGTTACTATATGAATAGTATAAAAATTCAAAATTAAAAAATTAGCACACTAAGAAAAAAAGTGAAAAATATTAGAATTGTCACCCATTCTAATAAAAAGTAAAACTAAATTTTTGTTTAAAAACATAAAAAACAGACAAAAACAAACCAAACAACGAATCCAATTCAAACACAGTTGATCACCACCTTCAACGTCAAAATGGGTTAGTCGGCGACACTAGTCACCAACCTATGCGACGGCAATCTTTACTATGGTTCCGTCTCAGTTCATTCAGGAAATTGGGTAAATCAGTAAGAAGCGCTGCAAATTGTCATTAGAATGTGAAATTACCAACAATAATATAATTATAATTATGTACAATTTATAATTTAATTATTTTTCTAGTTAATCATATTATTTTTTATTTTATTTTAATATTTAGTATATTATATAAATAAAATTTATTTAAATTATAATTATTAGTTTTTAAAAATTATTTTAGCGAGATTAATATTGTTTTAAAAATCGCTTATCAGTTAGAATTAAAAAATTCTGGATAAAGGTTGATGAAATCAGCAGTTGTTTGAAATAAACATTCAAATTTAAATTTTACTAGATGTTTAAACTTCAGTTATTAATTACCCAAACAAGTATCAGTTTCTTAAGTAAATTAATTTGTCCAATACAAAACATCACTGAACCTCCGATTTAAGGAATCATGTGATTACTAAAATTCAACTTTATTAAAAAATAAATGTAGAAAATTTAAACCATCGTATTTGAATAAAAATAAAATTTTCTAAAAAAATAGAATAATTCCCTTTAGCTAAATTGTAAGTTAGAATAAATTTTAATTTTTAATTTTGATGTGTACTTTTATCCATAAATTCAACTTCTCATAAATTGAAATAGGAAAAAACTTTTTTAAGTACATGAACAATATTTAGAATTTAATTTTCCAAATTGAACACAAAATTTCAATTTTTTCTAGCCATTTTACCCCAATAATCTGCTAACCAAAAGCTCTATAAAGAGGAACCATATTAAAAAAAAAAAAATGGTTTTATAAGAAATGGATTTATTTAATTTAATTAAAAAATTATTAGAACAAGTAAAAAAAAAAAAAAAGAAACTTGATTCTTGAGAAAAATTGAAAGATAGGGAAAATTAACTCTTAAAAAAAGTGAAAATTGAAAATGCCATAACAATAGAGTCACAACAACAATTAGAAAAATTAATGAAATCCGTACTTAACCTTTTTAAAATTTTTTAATTTAGTATATTGTAATTTTTTTAAATATGTCTAAAGTCACAAAATAATTAAATTGATGTATTATATTCTCGTAATATGAGATTAAGTGTAAAAGATCAATAAAATGATGATATAAAAATTTGACATGGATCCATTACATCTTCTTCCAGACAATGACCAAACTTAGATTTTCGTTAGGACTTGGTTGCATCTTCCTCGGAATTTCATGGATAACGAATAACTTAGGTGCTATTGTTGGTGATAAACGAACAAAATAAAATATTCTTTTAAAATCGTCCCACCTTAAAAATTTAAATATGAAATTTATTTTAATGGTTGATGCATCGTTTAGTCGGGCCGGATATGTGTGCATGAGAATGAGATAAGTTAACCAAAACGCTCGTATAAAATCTATATTATCAAGGGTAAAATTAATTATAATAATTAAAAAATCTAGCACACCATCAATATTTGACGGTTGGCAAGTTCTGATTTTTTTTTTTTTAAGAAAAATGTTATTATTTTAGTAAAAAAAAGAAGAATTTAAAAAAAAAAAATTCCAAACCAATCCAATCCTCTCTTTACAGTTGGGATGTTGTTTAAGGAGACCAAAATCCTAAACACGATCAATCAGTACTTACGCATGAAAATGAAAAGGCTACTATGTAGTCTCCGCTCCCAATCAATACTTTACTATAATTTTGTAGGCTTTGCAATAATAAAGTGCCATCTTTATTATTTTTATTTTTTCCAATTCAACGTCACAGCACAACAGTCAACGAAAGACACGAATAGTTATAGTTATTTGGGAAATTACGGAATTGCAATTGATTATTGTTACAAATTATAAATATTGTTTTGTCTCGTGTTTGGCAGCAGCTCAAGAACATGTTAGAAATGTTACAGAGCAGTAAAAAAACCCCATGAAACAGCAACGCCAAACATGTAACCATACCATGGATCATGTAATTAAAGAATTGACTAACCTTTTTATCACCAAGCATTGGTGTTAAGCCCCCAGCAAGAACCTTCTCAACTGTTGCGAAACCACTCCTTGGATCACTTGTTTGCCTGAAAAGCAAATGAAAAGAAAAGAAAGATCACCGTCAACTATTGGATACGCACGGATGTATTCAAAATTATGCAGCAAATTCCTGAGGATGTGTAGTATTCTTCACTTTTGAAAATAAAATTTATAGAATTCCGCACATACTAAATGCAATTATTCAAGTGAAACAAGAACAAGAATAATTTTGGAGTCAAAATCTAGTTAGATTCAATCCATCGGTTATTCATTAAGACAAAACAAATATGTCAGGTTATCATAGCAAGCAATTACTTCATTTACTCACATTCTCTAGGGAAACTCTGCAATCAACAGTAAAAATATATGATATGTCATACAGAAATATAAATCTTACCCTGGTTTAACATGACCATTGAGCACCAGGTAAGGTGTCTTCAACTGAGCCTGAGCTTCCCTCATCCGCTCCACAGATAAAGATGGCGTATCTGAATTTTTCATTTGCTTCAGTTTCAGTTCTTCATGGTATGCTTACTGCGCTTTTCTAGCTTCATTTTGCAAGGGCCCTTCTCATGGAATTTATGAGAAATCATTCTAAAGGCTTCCTTGGGAGTCATCTGGCAAAATGAGTAGATAATCCAAAAGTCATAAGATAAAGTACAACATTTTCAGCCGACACGAAATTTCGAAATCGCACACCACACTGGCAGTCATCCTTGGGAGTCGCGAACAATCATAGTGGGCAAAGTTATATAACCTTAACTGGATCTAACTAACAGCTACTTTAATTCAGTACTGGTTTCTTTTTTAATTACTCTGCTCCTCGACTTCCATTAAAAATTTGAACAGAGAAGTGTATCTTACAAGCTATAGCAAGACTCAAAATGTGAAAAATGATTCTTATGTTGTCTGCAATTTCCGAATTAATTACTCCTAGCAGTGACAGTTCCAAAGCACATCTCTGATTATCCAAATTAAGCACCTAAAGACGTACTTGCCAATAGAATAATGGCATTCATTTGAAGAGATAAAACTAGACATCAAGTTATGCCACAGAAATTCGTCACTGGATTAGCTCAATAGAAGGTCAAATCTCAGCATGCCATCAAAATGCCCAAATTCATCTGTTCTCTCAATCCGGATGTCCTTGAACTTTTCATTGACAACATTATTGTCTACGATGCCACCAGTTTACTCTTTTTCTTTCCCCTGTTTCTGCCACCCCATTCAACAGTTTCTTTAAGTGTGCCTCGTTCTTTGAGAAGCTTCAATGCACCAGATAATCCCTTCCCAACTGCAACTTCATGAATGGTTTCATCTGGGACTATATCATCCTTTATTAACAGGGTTTTTCATCTTTATCAGTGTCTTCAACTTCTGTACGCCTCACAGCTTCATCTTTTTCTCTTGATCAGAAGCTATTGGTGCTTCATCCTCATCCATGAAAACTTCATCCCTATCACGCTTATGGGACTCTGAAAGAGCAAAAGCAGCAGATCAATTCTTTTTCCAACATATGCGAATACAACCCTCTTTCACTAAGCACATCAAAGAGCACTATGACTGATAACCTGTAACCCATATTTAAGAATACTAACAACAAAAACTAACATTTTCAGCTGATTTATTTAGGTCATGATTCAAAATTATATAAACATACATAATGCACTTGGAAGACCAAAACTGGAACTGAATAAATAACAATAACAACATGATTCCTTTGGTTCTAATTCAATAACCCCAATCTAGGTCAGATAAACACAACTGCCACACAACTCAAAACATATTCATAAGGAAGTTCTTCCGATTAGCAAACCATTATAAATCAAGTTGACATGATGTTGCCCAAAACCTTTTTGATTGAAAAACAATTCACTCTATTTGTAATGAAAAAAAAAAAAAAAACAAATAATAATATACCTTCATCCAGTTGGGGTCAAACTCTTCCATCTCTGTGAAGACAATCTTGTTTTCTTGTGATTCTGTAGTTGTAGGGTTTTGATCATCAGTAGGTTGACAGTTGGTGGTGGCTGTGGCAGCAGCTAAGCGAGCAATTGCTTGAGGACCAGATGCTTCCTCCTCTTGCTTTTTGAAAGCTACTTTCCTTGCTCGTTCTAAGGATTTATATGGATCCTCATCATCTTCCAAAAACATTGAATTTTCATCTTCAATTTCGTGGGAAGCATCTGTTCATGCCGTAAGGATTTAGAAGCCTCATCTGCTTTGGCATATGCAGACTGGTAAGCACTACTTCGCATTTCTGCTTCAGATCTCTCTTGTTCCTGTCTAATGGCCTGCCTTCTCCCATCATTTTGAGAACCAAGATCTCCAACACCCAATCCAGCCGAGACAGCCTCAGCTTCAAGGGCATTTATATCCAACTTCTCCTTCTTTCGCAAGGATTTCTTTTTCTTGGGCTTCTTAAATTGAAGAATCTCTTCATGAGTATAATAATCTGATGATATTTTCCCAAATGAGTTAAGATCTTCAAAGCGATTTTTTGAGGTTGCACCTTGTAGCCTTCTGCAGAGCTGCATATTGGAAGAGTACTTTGGGCATTATTAAAAATCAAAATTATAAATAAATTTTCAAATAAAGGTTTAACCAATATAAGTTTAGAGAACTCATCTTAATCACTACAAAGACAGACACTGACTTACCTCTTCCAATTTCTTCTCCACTTCACCAGTGAAGCGTCCCCTTTCATCAAGAGTTACATGCTGAAAAATCAATTCCAATTATAAGAAACATATGTATTAAATCATAACTCAGAAGGCAAAGCACACGGAAAAAGGTAAAAAACATGGTGAAAGAATCTGACCTCATCATGCAGCTGGATCATCATATTGTGGAAGTATTTTCTTCCCTGAAGTAGGATCATCGTTGAAACCTATAGTGTTTAGCATGTACCAGATTAGTCAGTGACTGAGAATATTTATAAATTAATGAATAAATACATTAAGGATTTTAACATTACTTATCATCATAAATTCCTGTCTTCTTCTTTGCAGCCTTATAAGCATCATCACAGCATTCTGCTCTCCGATTTCCACATTTTCAAGCATGTCAATCTCTGTCATATCAAACCACAAACATCGGTCATGCGAAAATGTTTAGTCATTTCAGGGAACTACAACATAATACATTAGAGGTGACACCAACAGTTATACCTTCATTAATATCACCATCTGCAAGTATATTCTGATATTTAAGGGTCAAAACAACTGCTCCACCTTCCATTACCTTTTCAATGCCATGGAGCACCTTAGCTCCGGCTAGATCATTTGTTTACATGTTCATGAAAAATCAAAACAAGCACAACCCGAGACCTTGCTACAAGATAACCATGTAATTAAGCAAGAATTGGAATGTGCAACTGTGAAAATTCGGAATTTAAACATAGAAAACGAAGACATTAAGTGAATAAAACAGGGGTTCATGAATCAAATCTCTATGACCTAGTATATGCAATAAAAAAAATTAAAAAATTACTGAGTCTATTGCTCATTGGGTTAAAGCAATGGAAATGCAGATCATGGGACTTCAAAAATAATTCATTCAATGACTAGCATTGTTAAGAAGAAAACATACGAGATGTGTGCTCTCCTGCCTCTTCATCTTCACTCTCTCCTTGAATAATCTTGTCCTGCGAATTTACAGCACAATGAGAAAGACATTGCACTTAAACTTGCATCAAAGGAACCATATCTACCATAAACAATACAAAGAAACATATCCTCAGAATACCTGCTCCTCAAAAATTTTTGAGAGCTGCTTGGCTCTCTGTTTTTCAGCAATCTTTTTCTCCTCAAGTTTCCGATTCCTATTAACCCAAGCTAAAAACTCATCATCTTCTGAATTTTCCTTTAATCTTTCATCCTGAAAAATAAAAAGAACTACAGAGATAAATATCAATATTCATGATGAAGTAAAAAACTAGACTGATTGAAATTAAACAAACGCATGGATATCCATACCGTGCAACTGGTAGTCGATTTCTTTTGTTTTACTATCAATATCATTAGCAGTAATTGTTATTTTGTTGTTGATTACGAGGTACTACTTATCATGCTCTCCATTCAAAATTCTTCACAGAAGCTGCATCTTACATCTAGTTGTTTTAATGCAATAACAGAAGAAAAAATGATAGTCAAATACAACAGAAACTGAGTAAAAGAATAAATCCAGCATAAACATAGATATACTTCGAGATACGCTCCTCAAGCTGCAGTGAAGATGCATTTCCTCCACACAATGTTTCACCAGTCCTTTGTTCATCATTATCGTTGAAAGAAACCTTTGCATGCTTTAAAACACTAGTATCCTTATTATTTTCATAGTCCATTTCAACTACATCATTGTTGCTTCTGTCATAGTCTTCCTCATGGCTTCTCTTACTAATTTTCTCCTTGTCTCTCAACCTTTCTTTATCATCTAAATCTCTCTCCCTCTCCTTAGTCTGCTCTCTTCTTTTATCCCTATCCCTATCTCTATCTTTCTCAACTTCCCTTTCCTTCTCTTGATCCTTGTACTTCTCCTTCTCCTTATCCTTGACCCTTTCCCTTTCTTTCTCTCTCTCCCTACTCTTTTCCTTCCCTCGGTCTTTCCTTTCCTATCCTTCTTATCAACATAATCATGTTGGTCCTTGTCGAAATCCTTAGAACACCTTTGCCATTTTTCTTGGAAGAGCGTTCTCTATCCTTGTTCCTATGTTCCCTTTCCTTTTCTTCTCATTGGCTACTTTTCTTGCTATCCTTATCTCCACTAGCATGCTTACTTGATTTTTCAATCCCATCATCATCATATTGTCTCCTGGGTGAATCATAGAAACTATCTCTGTCTCTTTCTTTGCGTCACTCATACTTATTTCAGAGTCCATTTCAAACTACAGGATTCAGGCACTAATCATTCTGCTTTGACCAACATTAGTCACCTAAAGAAAGAAAATTTGTCGATTGAATTAAACCTTTTTCAGCTACAAGACAACTAATATACTCACGAACAAGAATTCAAAAATCCCAACAAAGAAGAGACCACAACTGCAACAACAAGAAGCAAAGAAAGCAAATAACATAAAAATAAAACTGCATCTTTTGAGTTCGACAAATAGAGGTACTAGAATAGTTAAATTGACATGACTGCATAGAAATTTAGTATCCAATCAAGCAAACGCAATGATTTATAAGGAAATCTAAACAATATAAGGAACTACAGTGTGACATCCATAAAACCAAATTCCAAAAACAGTAATACTATTCAGTAACAGAAACCAAATTATTTCGTTTGAAATGTTCGGTATTCAATAATTACTAAATAGTGCTCACCCTACTTAAATTCAAATTCAAACAGAAAATACTAAATAGTGCTCACCCTACTTAAATTCAAATTCAAACAGAAAATATTAACAACTTTCTACTCTAGAAAACCAGTAACAACTAACTGCTCTAACATTAACAAATTTCAACCCTAACATTAAACACCTTTCTGCTCTAAAAAACGTGTAACAACTATCTGCTCTAAGTCCAACAATTTAACAGACCAATTTTAGTAAAAATACACACACGTTCAGTCACCAATTTCAATCTAAAAAATTTCTTTAAACACTCAGATTTCACAGTCACTAACAACAATAAACACACAGTAAGTCACACTAACAGTGGATTCTGCTGCTCGATAAACACACAAAATTAGCAATAAACACATGTTACGTATAGTTTTTGTCCCCTTTGATTCAGTAGACCTGTTTCGTAAATTTCAAAGACGGGAATCACAAATTTCATAGCTAGTTAATAAACTCGCTCTGTGACATTGTTTTTAAAAACAGATTTGTCTTTGAATTTAAAATATACATGGGGAAGATGGACCAATAGAGAAGACACATTCAAAGTCAAATTATTTATTATTGCTTTTTATAGGTGATAAAAAATAAGAATTTATCATTCATCGTATACCAGCAAAGGGAATTCCATAGATTCGAGATAAAAAGAATCAGGGAGAAAAAATTAGGCTTGAATTTGCATGAACGTATATATAAGAAGCTTTCAACTTATATATGACAAATTATGAAAGATAGATAATGATGAAATAAACCTAAAAACACAGAATGAATGCATGAAGTAAAAAAAAAAAAAATCAACTGAAAAAGTATCACAAAAAGAAATATGAAAATAGGGGAAATCAGAATCAAATTTAAAATCATAAACAGACTTAATCTAGAAGAGTAAAAGTAAGAGAATTTGTTACTTCTATATAGTATAAATGTGTACATCAGAATTGAAAATATGTAATACAATAAACATAATTCTTCTGCTCTTCAATTTTTTCACTTCTTCCTTTTGTAACATGTTATCAGAGCTGAAATTTGGTCACAGGACCTAAATTCAGATTGCTCATCATCTACTTTCAAACTTACCTAAGTAACCCCTGCCTCTTCGAGAACAACTGAAACAAGAGAATCTCCAAACCCTCTCAATATGAGTCAGCTTCTGAATTTATACAAAGCATTACCCTCAGTCAAAAGTCAACAGAAAACAACAACAACACATCCATGATAATTTCAACCAAATTGAATGGCCAGAACTATACAGTCACGTCTAGGCTCATGAGCCTGGCAATCCGAGGAAGAGTAACGCTCGGCCACATCACTGCCCCTCCGCTACATCGGAGACCCAGGCTATCAAAAGTGGGTTCAAAATGATTCTATCGTAACCACATGGATCATTGAGAACATAGGAACAGAACTGGTAAACCAATATATCAACTATCCCACCGCAAGAGAATTATGGCTAGGGATTGAATTAACTTATACTAGCGGAGCAGATACACTCTAGATCTTCGATCTGGTGGTAAAATCAAACCAAATGAGACAAGTAGATCAACCTTTGGAGAGGTATTTCAGTCAGCTCCAGGCGGTGTGGAAGGAGATCTATAGGCGTATGCCTAATCTCATGGCATGCCCTGAGGTTGCCAATATGTACAGCAAGCTGCAACAACAAAACAGATTGTATCAGTTTCTCGCCGGTGTAAAGGGAATATACGATGCTGACAAGAGGGATCTCCTCAGACAAGATCCACTCCCGTCAGTGGAGAGTGCTTATGCCACTCTCAGAAGAGAAGCGGTCAGGAGAGAAATTATGGGAGAGGATCACTCTTGGCCATCATCGAGTGAAATACCTTCAGGAGTTGGAAGCGGATTTGATTGCCGGTCAGAGCCAGCAAGAGGTCTGGCCAGAACATCACTCCGGCGAGACAACAAGGATAAGCCCCAGATAAGGTGTTCTTACTGTAGAGGAACAAGGCACACAAGAGAGGGCTGTTTCAAAATAATAAGGTACCTAGAATGGTGGCCAGACCAGAAGAAGAAAGGGGTGAAGGCTGTCGTCGCCACAGCAATGGCAGGCGACCCAGAGGCCACCAGCGCCGGAGGCAACGAACGCAGCAGTGAAATCAGGGCCATAGGATGTACTGCTAGGAGAGGTAGAGGGCAAACAGAATGAGGCAGAAGGGAGATAGAGAGACAAGAACAGAGGGGGAGGGTATAGAGATAGGTTGTCTAGGAAATTCAGAAATGGCCACCCAGATTCTGCCTTATCTCTGTCCAGCCCCTTAGTTTTTAAAAACATTAATTGTAACCCAGATAAGTGTAAGATGTTTCAATTGAGCCCAGGTAGCCTAAAACCCACAATTAATTCTAAAACCGCTTGTATAACTCTAAATAATTGCCCTAAAAGAATTAATAATATATGGATTCTGGACTGCGAAGCTACAGATACTATGTCATATGACATCTCCAACTTCCAATCTCTAATAAAATCTCACAAAATGTGTATCCAGACTATTAACGGAGGGTATTCACCGGTCAAAGAAGCTGGGACCATTGCTGTCAACCCAACTCTCTAGTTAACTAATTGTCTTTATGTTTCAGACTTGTCTCATAAACTGTTGTCTATTAGTCACGTTACAAAGGAGCTCAATTGCACATTTCTAATGTATCTTACTTTTTGTATTTTATAAGACATCCAGACGGGAAAGATCATTAGGCAAACGAGTTGTACTATGTTGACGAGATGGACCAATAAGGCATTGTATCGCTTGCCCACAGAACGGGTTGACCGAAAAACTTGGCTATAGCACCGGTGATTAGGGCATCTCTTACCCGGATATCTAAAAATCTTGCTTCCCTCGGTATCTTAGCAATAATAATAATTTTCAGTGTGAAACTTGTATTTTAGCTAAAAATCACCGACAATCTTTTCCCTTAACAAACACTAGAGTTGATAGTCCGTTCTTGTTAATACACTTAGATATTTAGGGACCAGCATCAGGGGTTAGTAAAAATGGTTACTCTTATTTTATCCTTTTTATTAATGACTGTACTAGCATGACCTGGGTATATTTTTTAAAAAGGAAATCTGAAGCCCCTGAAAAATTTATCCTTTTTTATAACCTTGTCTAGACCCAGTTCCAGAAACAGATTAAAATACTTAGGTTGGAAAATGGGAGGGAATATGTTAATCAATCGATGAAACAATTTTTCCATGAAAAAGGCCTTATACACCAGACTACTTGTCCACATACACCTCAACAAAATGGGGTGGCAGAATAGCGGAATCGGACTCTTCTCGAAATGGCTCGAGCAATCATGATCGAGTCCAAAGTTCCTAAATATTTTTGGCTAAAAGCTATTGCCACTTCAACATATCTTTTTAATTGCCTTCCTACTAAAAACCTTGGCCTTAAGACACCATTAAACATGTTAGCTCAACATGTCCGGGTTCCATCATTTTTAAACATTCCACCACGGGTATTTGGATGTACGGTGTATGTTTACATACCAAAAAATAACAGAACTAAGTTTGAACCCTGTGCAGTTAAATGTGGTTTTCTAAGATATGGTATTAATCAAAAGGGTTATCGATATTTTGATCCTATCACAAACCGAATGTATACGACCATGGACTGTGACTTTCTTGAAACAGAATTTTATTATAATCAACTCAGTGGTTAATGGGAGAATAATCATATGTTCCCACTAAGCTGGTTACATAGTTCAATTCTGACTGAAACTATTCAAAAAGGGCAAGTAGGCGGTGTCACCGAGTCTACCGGAGACATAGAACGGTCTAGTATACCAGAATTTTTTGCACCTTCTCCGTCAGATGCACCTGAGGTTAGTGATTCCAAAACTGTTTCAGATTCTTCTACGCGTATTCCTAATTCTGCAGGGATGGAAGAACAAATTCTGATTTCGAAGGGTTGGAAAAACAAAACCTTGAGACACAACAGGAGAAATATACTCTTTCACCAAAAAGCAATAGATGAGTTCCATCAAAACGATACGAGCCAGAATATGAACCCCGGAGGTCAAAATATATAGTAAGGGGGAGGTTGAAAGGGAAAACATCTGATACATCTCTACATTTAGCCAGCATACCCAGTACAGTAGAAGAAACATAGAATAGTAAGAATTGGAGAAGGGCTATGCAAAGTGAAATGGAGGCTTTAGAAAAAAATGAAACATGGCAAAAAACCAGGACGCCACCTAGAAAGAAACTTGTTGGATGTAAATGGGTGTTTACTGTAAAATACAAAGCAGATGGAACCATTAAAAGATTTGTTCAAGGAATTTGAAATGAAAGACCTTGGGAGTTTGAAATATTTCCTTGGGATAGAAGTCTCAAGGTCTAAACATGGAATTTTCATTTCTCAACGGAAATATGTTCTTGATCTACTTACAGAGACAAGGTTACTAGATTGTAGACCTTTAGATACTCCAATGGTGGTAAATCATGGTTTACGGTTCATAAAGGGTACTGAGGTGACAGATCGTGAACAGTACTAGAGACTGGTAGGAAAACTCATACATCTCTCACATACGAGACTAGACATAGCCTATACTGTGGGTATAGTCAGTCAGTTCATACATAAACCACAGAAAGACCATACAGAAGCAGCACTCAGGATTATCCGATACCTGAAAGGTTCTCCAGGTAGAGGTGTAATGTTCTGAAAGAATGGTCATTTGAAAATTCAGGCATTTACTGATGCATATTGGACAGGCAACCTGGTTGACAGGCGATCAACTTCCGGTTACTTTACATTTGTTGGAGGTAACCTCGTCACTTGGCAGAGTAAAAAACAAAAGGTGGTTGCTCTTTCAAGCGCTGAAGTTGAATTCGTGAAATTGTCAGAGGACTCACAGAAGTTCTATGGCTAACAAAGCTGTTAAACGAAATCTACTTTGTGTCAAATACTTGTGAACTGATGTGCAACAACAAGGCTGCGATAAGTATTTTAGAGAATCCAGTTCAACACGACCAGACAAAGTATATTGAAGTTGACTGACACTTTATAAAAGAAAAGATTAAAACTAGGTTCATTTTTCTACTCTACATACGTTCGGAAGAACAACTGGCAGATATACTGACTAAGGCAGTACTCGTGAAATTATTTGGTGAGATTCTAGGCAACATGGGTGTCGAAGATTCTACAACCCAGCTTGAGGGGGAATATCAGAAACAGAAATATGAAAATAGAGAAACCAGAATCAAATTCAAAATCATAAACAGATTTAATCTAGAAGAGTAAAAAGTAGGAGAATATGTTATTTCTGTATAGTATAAATATGTACATCATAATTGAAAATATATAATACAATGAACATAATTCTTCTGTACTTCATTTTTTCCCTTCTTCCTTTGATTTTGTAACAAAAAGTAATGAAGGTCGACGATCTAGAAATTTCAAATAAACAGATAAAATTTCAATCACTAACAACAATAAACACACAATAAAGAATCATAACATAACAAACCACCAACCTCAACAATAATAAAAAATAAAAACGATAAACATGAAGGTTGGCTTACCTGATCTTGAAGGTGTCTGGTTTTGCTAATTAAAGAGCTGCTCTCTCTGGTTAGCAAACTGAGCTACTTGAAATGGTGAATAAGGAAGAGTTGGTAGTAGCGGTGGGTGGCAGAGACGGTGAGGGTAAGGTTGCTCACGATAGAGAGGGGAGATTGAGAGAGGAGAGTTAGAGAATCTGGCCCTGCTATACGAAACAGTGAAGAAAGTTGAGCCGGTAGTAGCGGAGGTGATGAATTGGAGATGGCAGAGAAGACGAGGTGCTCGATCGAGAGAGATGGTTATTGAGAGAGGAGCGGCTGTTTGTTTAGTTAGGTACGTCTTATAATAGTTTAGGGGTTTAAAGTCCAACTAATTTATTTAAGGACTATAAATTTAAAATTATACAATTTCGGGGTGCAAAAATGTTATTGGCTTTTGAAATGGAAAGAATTTGTTTTAAAATATTGAGTTTTTTGGAGCAGCTAAACAAATATAGTCCTAAACAATATACTATATATATAATCACATAATCCTAAACAACAAAATTTGCAAATAAAAACGGAGTTGAGGACTTAATTGAGCGGTTAGTATACTATATTATTATGATATTGTTAATCACGAATTCAAATCTCTGTTTGAGTATATGTATTAACTAAATTGAATAGAGTTTACTCGTTTACTAAATAATGTGTTAAATAAGCATTTATATAGATAACTTTTTTTTAAAAAAAAAAAATGTGTTTTCGTTGCTTTAAATTGAATATCTTTATTGTCATTTATCAATTTTACTAAATTGAAAATAGCTCACTTTTTCATTAATTATCGATATCCACATAATGAAATAGAATTATTGAAGTATTATGTTCCATGGCATAATTTATTTATACAAATTTTATTGACATAGTCAAATGTTAGCTCAAATATTAACTAGAAAGCTTTGAAGAACATTACAATGGAACTTCAATGCATAATCTTTTTCAACATCTTTGTGAAATTTAATTATTTCGTTCGCCACTTATTGCACCAATTTTATAGCAGTTATTCCAAAATTGAATAAACATTACAAACTTTAAACAATGAGCTGCCCGACACTTTAAACAATAGTTATGCTTATGTGTTCTTATCTTGTTTATTTCAAGCTTGTTGTAGCAGAAAATTTGAGTAATGAAATAGGGAGAATTAGCATGAGGTCATTAAAATTATGCTAATATGTTCTCAGGTTTTTCTATTTTAAAAAATATATTCATAGATACTCTAATTTTGAGATTATTCTATTTTGAGATCTTTCCTTCAAATTTCAATCTAAATCGCCTTTAAAGAAAAAGTTCAGAGTACTCTTATTTTTATGTTAAGATACAATATTTTATTTGAGGGAGATTGTGGTTCGGAATATTGGAATTGGAGGGGTTGGCTGAAGACTGTGATTCACCGGATAGTGAAGGGTAACTTCTCATATTGCTCCTCCGATGGCCATGTCATTGTTCACAAAGACACTCGCCGATGAGATGCGTTTAAAGTGCTTGAAGAAACTGAATTTCTTGAGTTTGTTGGGTCTCAAATCATGCCTTAAAGGGAAAAAAAATGAACGCCAAGTGGAAAGATGAAGAACCATCAAAGGAAATTAATGGTGGCAGCAAAATCCTTATCAGCTTTACGATTCAACTCGCTTTGTCTCTAAGTTCAATTTATGAATCTAAATCCATGAATGATATTTGTTTGACGTGGTGGAGAAGGTGGTTGTAGGGAGATTTATGTTTAATTTGTTATATTAAGACTAAAGGGTAAATTTGTCATATAGTGCTTTTAGAAGAAGGATTTGTTGAATGTTTAGTTTGACTAGCGGTATATTCTATGTCATTCCTTCTAAAATTAACAGGACCTTAAAAGTAGAATAGTCTGCAATCCGAAGTGAGGACGGGTTTTTGGAAGGATCTGTGAATATATTTTTTGAAACACAAGGACCTGCAAAAAGATTAACATAAACCTCAGAACCCCATTGCAATTCTTCCAATAAAATATGAATGTCTAAGAAAATAAATAATGAGCTGCCCCAATCTCGTGTAGTTCATCTAGTACAAAGCCCAATAAAATCAAAGTTACGGAATCAGAACCAAGTTACTCCTCATTATTTCCGCCATATTTAATTACTTTTATCATTCTTCTTACATGTCTCTGTTCATACAAACAAGACCTTCTCATCCTCAGTTTCTACATGATAGTTATCTTTTGAATGTTGTACACAACACGCTAAATAAATTTACATAAAAAACATTGTAGCAAAACCAAACATTTCTTCGAGCCCAATTTTTCCATTTTGCTTTCTATCAACATTGGGAAGACAATTGACACTTCTATTAAAAGAGTAGAAAAGTTCATGACCCATAATTTTGTTCACATGAATAATAGCAGCAACTAGGCAGTATAAAAAACCTCACCAAAACACAAAACTGAGTACGCACAGAAAGAGAAGGTTTTTCATATTTCATCTATTTAGATGTGAGAGTAGCAATCAAAAATTCTCTCTTCTTTCCTATAAATAAGGAAAACACTCAACCTGTCTGGAGGATCAAACCTGCCAGTTTAACAACGTAATACCATTTCACAATACAATCTTGATATTAAGTGCAAACTGCAGCTTCCATAACCTGTGCGAACAGAATAAAGCACATTATTAAACTAGTATGCCTCCTCATCTTTTTTATGCAGTAAAACTAATAGCCAAATGCTCCGGGAAAGCTGTAATATTAAAATAGTAATATTAAAAACTTAAGTTTGATGTATCATTTCATTACCTGCTGCCTTTGCAACCCCAGCTTTCGGGAGTTTATCCTTCATCAGGCTGCCATAGGAGACCAGTCATGAGTCAATCCAATCCCATATTCCAGTTCAACTTCAAGGCCTCAATAGTTGCATACACATATCATTCATGCTTCTTTGTTGAGCATTGCTTGCAAGGGTAAAAAACTAGTCTCTCCAGAAGGTTCACATCTCAAATGTCCTGTTATATAAATCTCCAGAACTTGGCATACGGAACTTAGAATCTTCATATCCAGAAGAGTAGAACTTGTTTAATCCCAGTCTCTCATTACGTAGGAGTTCTGCTACCCCAAGATTGTTTCCACCCTGAACCTCATTCCAGCCATCCCAATGGCCATTTGACATAACACCATTCCTGGAATGCTGATGTGACATTTGCATGAATGGGGATATATTGTTCATTTGTGACTGATCCATAAGCCTCGAAGAAATTCCATATGAATCAGTGAGAGAAGAAAAGTTATCCCCAATGTCAGAATATCTAAGGTTCTGGCGTGGCGAGAGAGATCGTTGCATCAACAACTGAAGTCTTGCCTCATTCTCAAACGTACTTAGCTGTTGAGGGAAATTGGATCTCATGTCTAAACCTGGGTTGTTATACACACCTTGAAGTCTCCCTTTACCAACTGCCAAAATTGCAGGATCCACAAATTCAATATCCCCACTGCTACTAACATTTCCAGTTGGGGGTGCCTGATACGAATTTCTCAGCAATGAAGAAGAGTCAAGCAAAGGGTTCCCTGCCAGAAACCAAAGATAACAATGATTAAAAACAATAACCATAACAAATCATCAGCACTAAAGATATTGAAACATACCAGATATATCAAAAACCTGGTCCATCCTCTCATGAGAAGAAAAGCCTGGAGGTGGAGCTCTGTTAGGCACAGAAAATCCAGGGGGGGCAGAAATTTGAGCTCTTGCAACTGTTGATGAGAAAATTTAAAGTTCAGTGCATCAGAAAGAGAGGAGTTCAGTCAAAGAGGGTGATTCAACAGGAAATAATAATTCTTGACGAGCTACAGACAGAACTTCCAATTCTGCAAAACATGAAGTCTTGTGTGTGTGTGTTTGTGTGTGTGACAAAGAGAGAGAGAGAGAGCAGAATATAATCTATCATGCCAACTATGTATGATAGAACTGATCCCTGATAAAGAAAACAGATTATCATTCCATGGTCATAAACCCTCAACTCCATAATAATACAAATACAAGTCAACAAATTTAACAGAAAAAAAAAAGTACTAGAATGCAAATTAATGAATATATAAATTTCACCCACTAAACCAAAGCTACCCAAACACCATATCACAATTATTCTTAAGCTACCAAAGAAATGGAGGTGTACTATGAATATGAAAACGAAGTACGCTATTCTTTATCCTCTTACTCTCACACTTAAGTTTCTAAATAACCCCACATAAGTCATTCACGGAAGTCAACTGAGAATCCTTAAACAGGAAGAAGAGCCCTTTACTTAAAAAGAAAGGAAATCAACACTCACCAGAAGGAGGCTTATTTGAAGGGAAAACTGAAGGGCCACTAGTAAAAGTTTCAGATTCCTCAAAATTACTAGATGTAAAACCATTACTCATACCATGCCTATCAAAGTAAGAATTTCTCCTTTCAGGAATATCCTGACTAAATGGAACATTCTTTGGCATCTGTCCAAACACACTATAAGTAGGAATATCAACTAACTGATTTCTTGATTCCTCTTGCCTTGCAAATGAGAACCTAGACTGATTATTATTTTGAACCTTCCATGAACCAGGCATCTTTAAAGGGCTAGGCTGTTTATTGGTCTCCCCCAACAATTTAGCCAAACTCTGAGGTGAAGTTAGTGAGGCATCCCATGAATCAAGATCCAGTGACAGTATGTTTGAGATTATACTACTCTCACCAGCATCTAAGGAAGCAGAATCACCCTGTAGCCTTCCAAGGTGCTTCTCTTCCCCCTCAACTGGTAGGGAGAAAGAAAGCTCCATATTTCTATTCAAAGCAGCAGAACTGCTGACCAATTTCTCAGAGTATCCATTTGACATCTCAGTATTGCTAGTTGCACGCTGGAGTGTACGGTCACCAATCCTATTATCTACATACAGAGGATCGGCATTCAGATTCACGCCACCAAAAGGATCATTATATTGAAAGGAATGAGATCTAGAATGATTTGAAAAATGCAGTGAATTAGCTGAATTTGGCAGGTATCCGGTATGACTAACAACTTCTGGATCCTTGAGTCTCTGATTATCAAATGATATTATATCCTCCTCTACTTCAGATACAGTACTTGAAACCATTCGAGTTTTAGTATCTGTTCTCCAATCAGATTGTTCACTTAGACCGAAATTTTTGTAAGTCACTGGAGAAGCTAAAGGATCTCTGTATTGGTCATAAGACTGCTGAAACCCTTGACTCCCCGGTGAACTTGCCAAACTCTGATCTTCCAGTGAACTATTAGCACAAGTTACTCCAGATGGTTCATTTCTAACATTATTTTCAATCTTCACTGAAGTCGAATCACTTGGAACAGTTCCCCCTCTTTCAGGCTCAGAGTTTGTACCATTTGACACCAAAGAAGAGCCCCACTCACTATGCTTAGATGCAGGAGCACTAGAAGACTGGTTGCTTAATGTTCCTGTGGCAGTAGTATCAACAGAGTCTGGTTTCTCAGATACATTGGATCGATTATCCAGAACATTATGTTTCACAGATTTCAATGTATCTGGTTTTCCTTTAGCATTGGTTGGCTGATTATCATCATTCCACGTTTCCCTTTTACCTACATCACCTTGCAATGTAGAATTATGATTTATGCTTGCAACAGCTGATGAGAATCCTAATGTGCCATTAACAGTCTCTGATTTCGGCTTAGAAGGGCCATTAGACAATGTTGAAGTAGCCATGAGTGGCTGACTAGAAGCACGCGTCCCCCTGAAACAATAATTATCAGCACAGAGCAAAACTAACAAATCTTCGCTCTAAATGTAAAAGTGGCATACCATGAAGCTGCAGCAGGAAGTGCAATAGATCTGCCAGTGCTCCCATTGCCTCCATTAGGAGGTGAACCTTTGTCTGTACTAATTGTATTCTGCTAGAAAGACGTATCAAAAACATGGATGCATTACAGGGTCATCTTAAATGTAAAGGCATTTCATTGACTTCATTCTTCAACATCCTAATATGAAGTTGAATGTATAAATTATTGCAATAAAAATAAAATCTTACATTTGAAATGTCTTTGACAATGGGTTTTGCTGAAGAAGTAGAACTAGTGCTGTTATAATCTTCTAAAGGTGGAGGCAACATACTCCCCGCACGCCGCAGCATATTGCTTGTTGCACCCGTAATTTGTTGAACTCTACTTCTTTTAGTCAATGCAAATTAATTATTCATCAAGCAAAAAAAAAAAAGGGTATGATTTGTCAAATTGAAAAATAAAAAACAATCAAAGAAGGATAATGCCAAAAAAAAAAAACTTTTGAGATGGAAGATTACATATTAGATAGTATAGGAAGGGATGCTTCCATTATAAAACAAACATCGAAACAAGGTGTTGCTCAAAATGCTAACCTAGAACCTGGTAAGTTAATTATGATTATTAGGGTGCTAGACTTTTGATTGGTCAAATCTTACACGTGTTTCACATCCCTCACGCAAATTTCTTCCTAAAGCAAATGTAATTAAAAATATAAAGATTAAGACAAAATGAACAAAGGATTTTCATATTACAAGAACAGGCTTTCACTATCTTCTGATAAAGTATTATAGACTTAAACCTATCAACAGTTTTAGTAATAACCAGCTGACATATAAAAACTAAGGTTGCACCATTTTTCTCTCTTCCTTCCTATCATCTTTATTTTTGCTTTCTCTTCCCCACTAGTGATGGAGATCATTTCACGGAAAAAATATTGATCATAAGAGTCATGACAGAATTAAACCGTAAAACCAAGATTTATTTCATGGCAAGGAGGGCCAGGGGCAAATTAGGCAACTAGACACCCAAAAACAATACCTCTAAAGTCATCGTCTCAAACCAAAAGGAACTACATCTTATCATTGCCAAATCGGAAACCAAAAACTGAAATAAATTTATAAGAGAAAAGGATTGTATATCTACACAGCATTAAGTAAATCCTACGATGTCAATCATGAAATCCACCCAAAAAAACTACCTGGTATATGCCGAAATTATCTCATCTTTTGTAAAACTATCTTCATGAGACCCAATTTCATGCAAGTACAAACAATCTGGATTTGTGCAAGGCTGTCATAAGAAAATATCATAGAAATTAAAATATATTCTGCTTGTTTTTATTCCCTACCATTTATAAGAAAATATAAGTCCATAGGCAAAGTGAATTGTTAATTAGAAACATACCACGTTTCTCAGCCATGCATGACAATACTTTGTGGTCCCAAAGCATGCCCTGAGATTCTCTGTAATGTTAGCAATGCAGATGCAACACATTACATCAAGAAAAATAAATTCATAAAGGTAAATATGCACTTACTTTAAAGATCTACCATCCAAGACAAACCCATGTACAGACTGAATACAACGAATTGCTTCATCCTCTTTCGAATAAGTAATATATCTGCCAAGAAATTACAAATACTTTTTTTATTAAAAAAGAAAAGAAAATAAGAGGTAAAAACACATTAACAGATCATTTATATATAATCAAACACACAAAAATAAGCCTTGCCAAACAATTGGAAAAAAAAAAAAGAAATTTTAGGAAATCTTCAGCCAATTCAGCTCTTGTTCAAACTGAGGAACTTTAACTCAATTGGTATATCAACATTAACTCAGTTCAGAGAGAAAGCTATACCGGGGAACTTGGCATTAAACAAGACATTCAAAGAAAACCTTCCAACAGCAAAAACATGGTCAACATAAAACTTACACACTACAAGTACTGTTTGGAAACTGTTGGATAACACCAGCTGCTGTACGAGACATAGAAACTTTTAGAACCTTCCCATACTGCCCAAAGTATTCTCTACGTTGTAAAAGCTGCTCAAAAAAATTTAAAAATATTCCTATCAGCAATGACTTTCGAGAGATTGATTGTTTTCTTTGCAAAAAAAGACTAGGATGAGAGAGATTACATCTTCATCTGCCAGATTAAGGGGCAGGCCAACAATGTACACAAGGTTCCGTTGGATAACCCGCACACTGCTAAGTTGCTTCCTTCCTTCAGTTGGTTTTGTCTTTGCCTTCTGTGACTTCTTCCGCTCAACACTGATTTCAGCAACCAACCTATGGGAGGAAGTTTAAAATAAACAAAAACATAGATATCAGTATAACATTCTAATACTGCAATGACTACATCTCATATGATCTGTTAATGCCAAGACAACCTCCCACAGTTTGCAGCCATGCCTACTATCTTCTCTTTGTCATAAGGCGACCGACATGCTGGGCACCGACCCTCTGTATCATCTTTCTCTGCCATGTCCATTATGTGATGCCAACACCAAACACATATCTAACATGAACAAGGATTCAGCACAATATTAGCATGCAATTAACATTAGCACACAGAATGAGTAACTTCGGAATGAAGCATAATTTTATAATATTTCAGAAATTTCCCATTAATAATGACTCTGAAGAGGCTAGTCAGAAGAGTAAAATGACATCCTCTCAAACTAGGAAATAGAAATCACCAGAAGATGGCATGACACATAAATCACTAGTCACTGCTACTACCACAACCACCAATAGAAACTATGATTCTACTAGATTTTCATATACATCGCATAAAGAACGTTCACAAACCTCATAGCCACATTTGCAAGGCTTCAATTGCTGATCTGTTAAGTCCATCTCCTCTGCGCAGAGTGGACAGGTCTTTTCTCCTTCGTCACTCATGGTTGCCCTAAAAACGAGTACAGACAACCAAAGAAACTTTAGATAATATGCACAACCAAAATCTGCACCACTGAGCAAAGAGTTTAAATATGCACAACCAAAATCTGCACAAAACAATAGTCAATTAACTTATCAGCCATTTTGCTTCCCAATCAAAAATTGACCATCAACCACATAGGCATATCAATTTTGTTATATTTATCACTTCGTATTCACATTACAGCGATCACCAAACCAGCTCAACGTATTAAATAACATATATATATATATATATATATATATATATATATATATATATGCCAATCGATTGAGCCTAAAGTACAAATAAACTACAATTGCCACCACAAGAACAATTCATTAAATAAAAATTAAATTTCCGCTTCCATTCAATCTGTCAGATAAAGAAAATCAATTATTAACCACCGAACAAATCAATGAGACAAAACCTCAGATCAAAGAAATGAATTTGCGAACAGACAAGCCTGTAATCTATCTATAATTAAACCTAATAACCGAATCAGTAGCATGCAAAACATCAACAGCGAAATCAATAGAAAATATATAAATAAGAAAAAATCAAATCAGCAGGAAAGATAAAATAAAGACTCGAAATTGATTTAATTCGGATTGCAAGGGAAAATTAGGGATCCTAAAAACTGAAAGAGATCGAAGCGTGAGGGCTTTGCCAAGACTTACAGTTTGGGGATCGAGAGAGAGGGATATAGAGAATCTGAAACGATGAGTTGCAGAGGAACGAAACGCGAAAGAGGAGAAAAAGAAATCCACAAGAGAAGGCTTTTAAAAGGAGAGAGAGAGCGAGCTCTGGTGTTGTTTGTTTGGATGGCTTTTTTGGCTGCTGGCTTTCTCTTATCTCTGCGTCGCTGTCATTTAAACATTATACTTTGCCACTCGTTGCCCTTCGATTTCCTTTATTTACCGAAATTGCCCTCTCCATTTTCGAGTTTCAGACTTGAGTGGATTCGCTCCGGTTTAGAAATCCGTCGTGGCAGTTTAGGGAACTGCCTCGTGGATTATTATTTTAGATCCGATGGTTGAGATCTGTGTTCTTTTGGTTTTTGTCCTCGGTCTTTCGATTTGCATTCGATGGGGCCAGGTGGGGAATCAAATTGCCAAGTATGCATCTTCCGTTTCATCATTTTAAATCCAACGGTTGGTAGTTTTCATGTTTTAATTTATTTTGGTTCACATAAATAAATATTAGGGAATCAAATATTTCTATGACGGAAGTTTCCCTTCAATCTCATCTGCAATATTGCAATATTGTCTGAAAAAATGCCGGATTTGGTAATAGCACTTATTGAATAAAGTAAATAGCAAATTAATTAGTAGAAGGTTTTTTAAGAGTAAATAGTAGAAATTTTTTGAAAATTTCTAAATTGCCCTTCATTTTATGGCTCTTGTAATTTTAAAGTCATTGAAAAGAGGTGCATACGGTTTTATGGGAGCATAAATGAAAAAATGCTACCACTTTGATCGATTGGTCCTTTATTGGTCAACCAAATGCATGTATCTTGGGTTCTGAAAATTATTTCTTTTCAATGAAGCATTTGCTCTTAGATGAATATATGGAGCTGTTTGTCTTTGAATGATCGCGTATGGATTAAAATGTTTAGAAGCAAGTATCTCAAAGATAAACCTATTCGTCCTAACATTGAAGCTAAAGCGGATGACTTGAATATTTGGAAAAGCAAGCATTGTGATAGTTTGTCTACTAATGCACACTTGTTGTGACATTTCTAAGCAAAACAAAGTATCATATAACCTCCTTGTAATATAAAGCGCATTATTACGTTACTTGTCGCATAAGCATCATTTTAAAATGAGATTTCTTACGTACTAAAAAATAATATATTGATATATTATAAGAAATTAATTAAAGTATATGAATAAAGGTGAGTTTAAAACTGGTACACCGTCGGTAGACGTAAAAGAGGGAACTATTAGAGTTTTGATCGACGCGACCGATAAATTGTTGGTAGCACGATTAATTAAAAAGAAAATTGTTATAAAATTAAATAAAGTGGAAAACAAATATTATTATTTTGAAAATCGTATTTTTACAACGACGTGGTAAATCTCAGTTTCGTTGGCATTACCGAGGTACTGTAATCGGTATCGGGTGCCGACCAGATCGCGAATATTTTCAGACCCAATAATAATAATAATAATAATAATAATAATAATAATAATATAATTAGCGATCGCGAATATTTTCAGACCCAATAATAATAATAATAATAATAATAATAATAATTATATAATTAGCAATTTAAGTATATATATATATATATATATATATATATATATATATATATATATATATATATATATATATATATATATATTTATAGAAAGAGGTTGTTATGTGACAACGAAGAACATAAAAATATGTTTTAGATTGAAACAGAGTATT
>CANUEY010354290.1:0-89791 GCA_948099555.1 Croton setiger
ACTTTAACCGTTGACTAACGGTCAAAGGACCTCAGAGTACAATTTCCAAAAGTTAGGGACTATTTGATACAATTTTAGAAATAGAGGGACCAACGAGTCTATTAGGCCAAACCTCAGGGACCCAATAGTAATTACCCCTAATATTAATACCATTAGTTTAGTCCAGAGTCCCCGTTTCTTTAAATATTTATTTTGTTTGATTTTATCGCCATTTTAATCACAAAAATATGGAAGCCACGAATTAATCGTATATTTGGAATGAGCATTGAATTATGAATTTTATATAAAATTTTTTATATTTGAAATGAAACATGAATATGGTTTAGGAGTTATTAAATATTAAATAAAAAATGCATATTTATCTCTCTTTTTTTTTAAAAAAAAATTACTACTGGTCTAAACCTAAAAAGAAATACCATTAACAGTAACTTAAGAAAGTTAACAAGTAAATTAAGAAAGAAACTTCACAAATTTAGATCTGGAAAAAAATTTTACTGGTCTAAAGAAAAAGTGAATGAGGTTTCAAAAAGAGAAATAAGAAAAAAAAACTATAAATCATTTTATGTGAGAAATGTAAGATGGAGATTGATGTTTTATTAATTTCTGTGTCAGTGTGTGTTGATTTCGTGTAATGCACGCTCCTAGTAATGGTTTATTTGTCATTTTATGTGTAAGTTGTGGGGAAATTGATTAAAAAGTTTATTTCTGGGCAATTTGTATATTGAACTCAAGTGTAGGGGGTGAGTTGGATAATATTCCTAAAAGAAGGGGATATATACAAGTTCGGGTGCATTTTCTTTCCCATTTGTCAATACGATAACCGCATCCTTTTAAAAAGAAAAAATGATAACTTTTAGAAATTAAATTCGAACAAGGCCATTTTTTTTATTCTGTAAAAATTATTACACGCGCCTTTTCAAAACGGTACGGCACTTCCGTTTTTCGTCAAATCGGAAGCAAATCGCTGGAAGCTCAACCAAAGCAGATCGGAAAAACCGAAACGACTGCCTCTTTCGGTTTCCCGCCGCCGATCGACCGGAAACACGAGAAAAACCAAACAGCCACCTTTCATCTTCGTTTCCGATCGAGCTTTCACCCTTGTTTCCGATTTGCTTCTCTAGTTTGCGTTGTCGTTCATTCACAGAAGTGAGGCGAAGAAGGAGATGTAGAATTCTCCGTTTACGATTTCGGCTACATTCAAATCAACAAAACACAATGAAATCGTTTTCGTTTCTTGGAACGGAAACAAATCCGTCAGAATCAACGAAAAAAAACGGAATTCTTCATTGTTTTTCATTCTTCTTCGTTATTTCCGTTTACGGCCATCGCCTCAGGTCAAAACAAAATGGAAACTAATGAAACGACCACACGGAAACGGAAATGAAATAGACAAGTTGATCGAAAACGAAACAAATACGGAAGCAGAGAAGCAGATCGGAAACGAAACGAAATCATAAAAGAAACGAAAACACAGACAAACAGATCGGAAACGAAACACGAAAGCAACTTGACTTTGAACGAATCTTCTTCTTCTTCCGGCGAATCCTTGAGGTTTCTTTTTTGATGATTCTTATTCCAATTCGATTAACCTTGTGTTGGAATTTTTCTTATAGTGAAGAATCCGAGTGTTATCACGCATCCGTGTAGGGCCGTTCAATAAAAGATCAACCGGAGCGATGGATAATAAACGAACCAACCGAATATTTGAGCTCGTTTAGTAAATGAGTCGAAGCCGGTTTATTAACAACTTGTTTAAAAAAGTCAATGAGTAACTCCTTTGATAGTTTTGGGTGCCGCTCGTTAAATAACCTTGCGAGTCTATCAAAACAACGTCGTTTTAATAACAAATTAAAAAATATATTTCAGTCAAGCCACTCAACTTCATTTTTTACTATTTTGTCTCTTTGAATTTTTTTTTCTATTTTTATTTCCACGAAACAATATTAAAAATAAATTTTCTTAATTTTTAATTAATTCTTAACGAGCTCAAGCTCGAATAGCAACAGAAAAATGAGTTCGAGTTCGAGCTTATTTGCGAGCTAAAACTCAAGTTCGAATTCGAACTATTCAAGCTCAAATCACAATATGAACAGTCAAGCTTGCGAGCCTTAAAACTAGCTACGCTCGCAGACCGAGCTTGAGTTTTCAAATTTCTAAATGAATTCAAATACGAGCTCGAACTCACGAAATTTAAGACAAACCGAGCTCGATCAGTATAATACTCGGTTCGTTTGCAACCCTACGTGAGTGGATGTGAGTTTTTATTTTTTTTATTTTTGAGATTAAATATTTTATTAAGATATCTATTTGTCAAAGTTTGAGCGTTAAGTGCTACATTTCATCTCATCAATACCCCTCCCCCACAACAAAAAGGTGAGGTATAAAAGGCTTTCAAATGGGCCATAATCTGAGTCATGAGTCCCATCTCATATGGGCTTTTCAATAAGTTGCCTAACTCTTTTTTTTTAAAATGTTGTTTTAAGAAAAATTAAAAAATCACATTTAAAAAAATAAAAATATGATTCTATTACAAAAATAATTCATAATTTATGCAATAAAAATAAAAAATAATTAAAAAAAGATGATTTTGCCACCGACAATTAAAATTTTATGGGGACATGGATTTTTACCACTATTTTACAGTATGTTTACAAAATTCAAAATATGTCAATTCTTAATAGTTCGTTTACCGAACATTTACAAAAAGTTTATAAAAATTTACTAGTAATAAATAACATGTTTTTATAGGTTTACAATTAGTTTACTATGAGTTTTTCCTTTTTTTTTTACTCAAACATTTTATTAATTTTGGCATCAAAAATATGTTTCTTGATATGATGGATATAAATTGAGCTTGGTCAACATATATTTGGTGTTTGATATTTTTTTTTGGGATCTTTGACATTTTGTCTTCGATCTCGAGTTATGACCTTCAACTCAATGTGACTTAATGAAACCAGACCATCTTATTTTCTTCTTTTGAATGCTTATGTGGATAATGCTTTAAAATTGACCTCTCCATAAAGAATTTTGAGGGGATCTTTAGGGTGAGCATGACTGATGTGGATTAATGTTGTAAGAGCTCTATTTGTGAGATAAGCTTGAACAATAATGTGGAAGCAAGACAGAAGTGTCAAAGTTAATGAAACTTTTAAGTGCAGTTTTTGTTCTTTTCATTTTTTTTTTTAATTCAAAATGGCAAGAGAATAAATAGAAAACAACAAATCAAAGTTTTAATAACTTGAAGAGAAATTACATTAAAAACTTGAAGAACGGGGTATTCGAAATAACTTGAAAAGAAAGAACACGATGGACTCAAATTTGACTACCACAATGACAAAAGACTCGAAATTGAAGTAAACTAAAAACTCCTTAGAAAGTGAAAAAAATCTTGATTCAAAATAAATTGGTGGTCACTATGTTCTTCTTCATGGCATTGGTTTTGACCAAATCATCTACTCTGGTGGTGATTGCAATAAGAGCTTCAAAGGTAGGCGAATACTAAGTTTGTTATGAGGTGTGGTTAGTAGATAGCAAATTCTTGACATCACGTTTAATTGCTCTTTTACTTTGGGTGATTTAGAAATATAAAATTTCCAAATGAGTTTATAATATAAAAATAAATTTATTATTTAAAAAAAATTAATTATATACATATAATTAATATTTTTTAATTAATAGTCTTCAAATATAAATTTATTATTTTTATATAAATTTTATTATTATCAATATATAATTAATTAAAATAACTACGATATAAATATGTTGGCATTTATTACTGTTATAGTCCACATAATTAAAAATATGAACCTTACTACATTAGCAGTTAGTGGTAAACAATTAATGTAATTCAACTTTTTTTTTAATTACTTTACTGCTATTTCTATTTCCAATTTAGAAAATTTTCTATATAAATTTCCCTACATTAAACCATATGAAGCAAATATAAAATAACTCCTCTAGGTATATTCATACAAATATGCCAATATCGACGAATAAATGCGTATACAAGTAAATAAAAGTCAATACAATAAATTAAATGGTAAAAGCCTATTAATACAAATAAATTAAATTGAAAATGACAGGAAAGTAACTTAATCAATTTGATACTTTTCGAGGGAGAGGTGTCCAATGTGAAGAAATAACATAAATTTATATGGAAAAGTAATATTGTTTTATTAGAATTACAAATTTGATTATAATTAGTATTCCTAATTGTCTTAGGAATTGTTTACAAAAACAAAATCAAATTCTAACCAATGAAATCTATATAAACAGATTTACAGATCTAATGAAATTAAGTTTGAGACTACAAAAACCCTAATCTAGTCTTAATTAAATTCTACATGATATCAAAGCAATTGGTCAGAGGACCTAAATTCCAGGTAGCTCATCATCTACCTTAATGGCCGATGAAGTGAGTTCAGCTTCAACCACAGAGATCTTTCCAGATGAATCCATCCAACTCAGTCAATGAATAATACTACCAGAAAAGTTGAATCACGATAACTACAACAAATGGTCAAAACTGATGCACTTAGTCATCAGCGGTAGGGGGAGGCTCAGGCACATCACTATCAACCCCCCGCCGATAACTTATCCCGAGTATGGTAAATGGGCTCAGATTGATTCGAACGTGATGAGCTCTATTGTGGAAAATATCGATCCAGATCTGATAAACCAATTCCTGGATTTCCCCACTGCTAGAGATCTCTGGAAAGGGATTGAGGCTCTTTACAGTAGTGGTATGATGGTTTAGAGATCTTCGATCTCACTGTAAGAGCCAATAATATGAAACAAGGGACAGATTCAATCGAAAACTTTTTTAGCAAATTATCAACGATATGGAAGGAGATCGATCGTAGGGAGCCAAACCCTATGCGTGACCTAATTGACATTACTGTCTATAACGAGATGATTCAACGACAGAGATTGTATCAGTTCTTATCAAGGATTAACGATGATTTCGACAAAGACAGACGGAATCTCTTAAATAGAGAACCCTTGCCAACGGTTGAAACTGCTTACTCAGTCATCTGAAGGGAAACCAATAGACAAATCATCTTGAGAAGGGATGATTCCTCATCACTGGGGGTGAAGGCCTTGTAGCCAAAGGCCGGTCAGATAACGCCAGATCTAGGGCAAAGTCATCATCCCAGCAAGGAATTGATAAGGAAAGCCTCAAATGCTCTCACTCTGGAAGCAAGAAACACACCCGAGAGGGTTGTTTCAGATTTATAGGCTATCCAGATTGGTGGCCAGGCGTGAAGAAGAGGGGAACCCCTTTGGTGGCCAGACATGAAGAAGAGGGGAACCAAAGGGGTTGCCGCGAAGGACTTGATAGTATAATTTTTTAAATCTAAGAGATCCGATGATACAATTTCCAAAATAGAAGGACCACGGAGCATATTATGCAAAATCTCAAGAACCTATAAATAATTTATCCTCATAATTAAGCATTTTGAATTCACAATATAAATACCATAAAAATAAAAAACTCACAATATAAATACCATAAAAATAAAAAACTCACAATATAAACAGTAGTTGTATAATTAATGATGAAATGGACCACAATTAACAGAATTGCTAATGAAATGGCAAATTATTATTTATAATTATCGTGGTTGAGTGTTGGGATGGCAGGATAGTTAGAGACTGCGACTGGCCCTTAATATATACATCAATTATGTCTGTTAAGGTTGTGACTAATTCATTATTAATATTTAGTTGGCATTTAATTAAAAATAATATATTTCATTTTCTATTTTTTAGTTAAATATTCAGCCGTGTCAATTTGAGTTCATAGTGATAGGAAATATCAATTAGCGGAAACAAACCAATATTATCGGTCCATCGATTTGGGATATCAAGGTTCATACATGTGTTACATGTCTCGTTATTGAGTTTATAATTAATTTAATTAATTATAAATATTAATAATAATATTTACGTTAAATATTATTTTGTTTTCAATTTTATAATTTTTTATCCATATTTATAATTGTAATAAATTATTAATACTTACTCCTAATTAATATATATTATTAATATGAATAGTATTAAATTATTAATTAAAATTAATTTAACTACAATATAATACTAATACTCATAATTATATATATTATTAATAGCTATAGTAAATTGGAGTATTATACTAAACATTATTAACACTAATTAGTATACAATATTAATATCAATATTACTAGGATTGTAATCAATTCAGTAATTTGATAAAACATAATTATCCTCAAAAAATAAAAATATAAAAGGTACTTTTAGCAATTTGAATGTTCTCCATATAATAATATTCCCTTAAAATATTATTTTTATTTTAAATAATCGTTATTCAATTTTATCAGTTTTTATCCATATTTTAAATTAAAGTATAATTAAAATATATTATTAATACTAATAATTTAAATTCACTAAGCTGATTACATGACTTGTTATTCTTTTATATTAGGAAAAGATTATAATTAAATAAATTATTTATCTTAATAGAATATTTACATGACTGCAAGTTTGCAACTAAGTTCTACATAATCATTTTGTTCTTTTTTTTTTTTAAAAACATTCAAGCAATTCACTTAATTGAATTTTCTCTTTTTTCTCTAGTCACTTTTTTTTTTCAAAATTTAATTATTCCTTTGTTCATTTGTAATACAATTATATTTTAAATTTTGAAAATTTGGATATTTGGACAATATATTAGATTTAAAAATAATTCCATCTCTACATTTAAACTAATATTAAATTTAATCACTCGAATTTTTTTTAAATTACTCTTAAGTTGCTACAGTTTGTCACCATCAAACAAAATAATTAATGGACTGTTAACTTCGTAATTTTTTCGTTACCTGAGAGCAATTTTATACAACTGTTAATATATCGTAATGTAATTAAAATGTATTGATGAAATCGTAATGATTTTTCTGTTTTTTTTGGAGATAACAAATAAAACACCAACTTGTTGACGCAATACCACATAGTAGTGACCTAAGAGTTATTGATTACATTACATCATAATATTGGCATATGATGAATGTGTATAGAATGTAATTTTTTTTTTCTTCAAATAAAAAAGTAAAATATGAAAAAAAAAATATTCACCGCTGAAAGAATTAAATTCTTTAATTATATTATAATTTTTCATAAAAAAAAATTTGGATATTATACATTAGATTAGATTTTTTTTTTTTAAATATGAGTGTGTGGTAATTTCTCTTCCAAATAAAAGAGGAATATATGACACTTAACAAAAATTTACTAAATAATTTTGTTTTTAAATTATTCACCACTGAATTAAATACTTTAAAATTCATGTAATAGTCTTTTTTTTGGTCGTGGATGACATATACTACTATTATAGTTGCTTAATTTTATTCATGTTTTTTTAGGTAGATGACAAATAGTTACTCTTTTTCTTATGGTATTATATCAAATAAAACATAAAAAATCCTAATCCTTTCGTAAATCAAATATAAAATCCTAATCATATCCTAATTTCATCTTATAAAAACTTGTGTACTACTTTTTAACCATATTATTAATTATTAGTTAATATAAATATTATATGAAAAAAGAAGAATAAGTTGTTTTCATATCAAATTAGAATTATTAATTAAAATAATGATTTTAATGATTTAATCTTATAAAAAAAACATAATATCAATAATGTCATTTTAGAAAATTCTCATGTTGTATTTTCTATTCGTACTTTTATATATGTTATAAATTATAGATAATTGCATGCAATTTAAACTATGTTCACAACTATTATTACTGTATCATACTATTATTACTGTAGTTGAGTCCTTGATTTACAGTTAAATAAAAATGGTCTCATTTTTTAATTTTCATGAAAAATTTACTTTCTCTATATAGAGTGAATAATATTTTCATTTACGACCAATATTTATCAAAAGTGCTATTTTTATAATTTCTAATCTCGTGAGCTATTTTTTTTTTTCTCTTCTTAAAAGGTACCATATGGCTAATTGCCTCTAAATTTTAAACACACCAAAATAAGCCTGTTATACATCATTAATCCAAATTGATAGCATTATTGCTAGTCAGTTTGTATCGTGTCGTCTAAACAAATAAGTCAATTTAATAAACATAATATTCAGATATATAAATTCACAAAGTTGAATGTTTAAAAAATAAAAATAATTTATTCAATCTTTAAAAAAAAAGTTTCAAAAAGTAAAATAACTAAAATTTCTGAGTTATATTGAATAAAATTAATATTTATCCTTTATTTTTTAAAATTTTATATATGTTATACGAGGCAATTTAAAATTAATAAAATTTAATATATATACTAATTTTTAGAAAATAACTTGACTACAATTTTACTTTTCAAAATGAATTCTAAAAAAAGGCATACTTCAAGCAAACAATATCTATATTATAAGCAATATATAAAGCATCAATTTTGGTACATCACCCCTAATGTGGTTTGTTATACCTTATATTTATAGCTTATTTCATTGATCAACTTTTAATTAAATAAAAAATAAAAAAATACACATGGTGGGAAAATACTAAAGCCTTGAATATGCATATGATTAAACAATAATGAGCAGTGAGAAGGGTGACATATTGTATTATCTTATTAGCATTCTTATAAATGGTAGCACATCCAAATACAATGTGCGAACCAATTATTTTATGCTTCTTTTGAGAATAAAGAGATACACTTGCCAAAACATATGTTCCCTAAATGGAAAACAATCATACATTCCACCTTCAACTATGATCATCATTAAACAAAAAAACTCATGGATATAAAAATTGGGAGCAATTTACCCCTTAATGGACAACAATTCCTCTTAATAATAACATTAAAATTAACCCATCAAATTAATTGTTTGGATTAAGGAAAATTATTTGTTGTCTAAAACCATTATTGTAGAATTAAAAAGTAAGTGCAATTTTAAAGAAAAGATTAAAATCTGGTGAAGATGATTTGATGACATTTAGAGTAAGAAAAAAAAAATTATAGTTTGAATGGTCATTAATTTGCATGGAATCAAATAGAGACACTATAAAGAAACTTGCATTTTGCATTTCTCATTAGTTGAAAAGGAGCAAATTAAGGAAACATTATATATATATATATATATATATATATATATATATATATATATAAGAAATTTGGTTCAATCTTGGTCATTGCTCTTGCTCCAGTTTTGAATTGCCTGCATCACTGCCTGTTTCACCATCTGAGCATCTAAGCTATCAGCATCTCCTTGGCACTGCAAAAAATTAAAATTAATAAAAATGTTTTCTTATACTCTTAATAATTAATTAATAATCCCTATTATTGAAAAGAAAATTGTTTACTTCTCCTCCAACAGCTTCAAGTTGAAAATTGTCTTCACAGGAAACCCTAGCATCCAGCACATCAAGCCCAAGTTGTTCAAAGGCTTCAAGTATTGAAACAAGCAAACCAGGACAATTCTTTTCTGAGAATACATTAATAAGGAATCCATTTTCTTGTGCTTCAACTGTAACCTGCTGCCCATGTTTATAAAATTACAGAAAATTGTTTTACGTCCTCTATATTTAGTAAATAAACGACAGGATTTGAACCCTGACTTTGTTTTACGTCCTATAAGATTTTATGTATATGTATAAAGAAATCAAATATAAAAGAAGACGAATAGAAATGTATATAAGAAAAAAAAATTACCATTTCATAAATAGTGTAAAAAAAAAAAAAAATTGTAATAGTACAGTTACCACGGGTAAATGATTTTGGGAAGTTGAGGAAGATTGAGGAGTTCCAATCTCTTGGTTAAGCCTTTCAACTTTTTCCTTCAAATCTTCAATATATTTAGTAGCATCTACGATTATTGATGTTTTATTCACCTGCTAAATTCCATATTATAAAAAGAATCAATGAATCATAGAAATCCAAAAAAAAAAGAGAATCCACCATAACATAAGCTAGTTCCTGAGTTTGATGATCAATAACACATTATCAAACATATAGAAGAGAAGGAAGGTTATATGAATATTATAAGGGAAAAATAATTAAAGAAATGAAAAAAGAAAGGTTGAAGAAGAAGAAAATATACAGAAGAAGAGTTGGAAACATCGCGGAGCAACTGGAGTTTGTCGAAGAGAGGTTTCTTGTTTCGGCGACGAGAAGACATACTAACGTTTTTCTTTTTCTGATTAGTTTGAATTTTCACCGCAAAAGGGTTTTTATAAAAACAAGAGAAGAAGAAGAAGAAGAAGCTGTGGATGACCTTTCTCTTCCAGCCTTCGTCTTCTTTCCCCCACTTCTAATTATCAAATTACCATTATTCTCTTTTTCTTTTCTAATTTACTATTTTATCCTTATTCCCTCTAATTCTATTTTCTTTGCTTCCATACAAGGGATTTTATCACTTTTTTTTAAACAAATTTAAGAGTTGTTTCTGGCTAATCACCCATGAAATGTCTTATAATAAGTGTTTTAATTATAATTTGTTCAAATACCAAAACTTTTTTTTTTTACTTTTACTTTCAACAAATTTATTTGTATTTTGTAATTTCCAATAATTCTCTTTTTGTACGGTTAATGTACAGAATAATCCATCGGTCGATAAAAATAATGAGTTTATTTCCACTTTTAACTTCCTTTTTTTTTTTTAAGCAATACAATTCATTTTTCTAAATAATAGTGAAATGTCGAGTGAGGTCCTCGCCCTGGACTTTGTGGGATGATTTCTATGAATTTAAATTAGTCAAATGCAAGTTCAAATCCATATCATTCAAGTACACGCCAAGATCAGCTAATTCTTTAGCTGATTCCCTAGCAAAACAGGGGGTTTCTAGAGTGCCTTATTTTCTAGCAAACACTTTTTCATTGGTGTTAAAGCTTTTAGCTATTTTTTGCTCCTTTTAGAGCTTTCCCTGTAATTTTCTGCTATATTTTGATCCATTTCTTAATAAAAGTCACAGCTTATAAAAAAAAAAAAAAAAAGAGTTATTTACTATATTACCTTTACAAGTTATATTTTTAACATATTTTTACATTAAATGCAAAGACAAGAATGAAATGAATTATTAATTAGTGTTATTTTTTTTGAAGATTAATTAGTTTTCCTCTAAAATGGAAATGATTGTAAAGTATGTCAGATACACCAACTCAATACGCTGAGTTGGTATAATCCACCAATATATATTAGGCATGTCTAAGGTTAAACACATATGAAAGAAAGAAAATAAAGTAATTAATCATTAATTTGTGTAATTCTAATTAAATACATTAATTCAAGTCCCTTACTCCAATTTTAAAATAAAAAAAATTCCTTCCGAGCCTTCAGTTTCAGTTGACCACTTTTGTTGGACCTCTTTAATTTTGATCAACGATATTATTTGTAAATAGTTAACACTAGCTAAGTTAAATGTAAAATTAAGAAAAATATTTAATCGTGATGAGAAATTTTTAAGTGAGTCTGGTTCACTATTTAAGTTATGAACCAGACCAATTAAATGTTGATAGCTCACTTAATTATACATGTCAACTTTTATAATTACACATTTTTAGAGATAAAGATGCTACGGGCCCACTCATGCAACACCACTCACTCCCTTTTTTATATACTATATATGTGACGTGGAATATTTAATTGAATTAGCAATCTCTTATTGGTTTGAATCACAGTTGGTGTAGTAGACCATATTCACCTAAGAATTTCTGTATTGGTGAGAGTCATGCCAGACGTAACTCTCAATTTTTCTTTTTAAATTTTGTAAACAAAGAAATCAATTTTAGTGGATTGTCGAATATTGTGTAATGCCATAATTTAAAATTTACTAGTCAAGTGGGCGCGGGTAGTGTTGGAATCAGCAAGAAGAAGAAGATTAGAGTTCTTTCCGTGTCACCAACATTTTGCCAACTGGAAATAATATAATAATGCTCGACGTCCATCCCATTTCATTGCCGGCCATGTTTGTTCGTATATTGTTGTACATGTGTTTAACTTGCAATAAAAATTTTACTGCTGTCTATTATTATTAATTTTGATAATAAATATACAATTGTAGTTATTATTATAAATATGTGAATCATAATTACAATTATGTTGTAATATAAGTAAGGATGACAATGAATCAAATACCCACATAATTTATTTTTTATAAAACTGTAAACATTAGCAGTTTCATAATCGTTTCACAAAAAAAAAATTATAAGTACTTTTACAACCGTTTTCATAAATATTTAATACAATCCATAGATACCATCTAAAAAGTAAAAAAAAAAAAAAATCAAATATCAATTCAAAGTCTATAATTAAAAAAAAAATCTATGAGATTATAATAAACTAATATTTTGAAATAAAATAATCTTTTAAGAGATTAAACTAAAAATGGTTACCACGATATCGTGACTAAATTTTTTTTCAATAATCCAAGTAAATAATAATAATAATAAATATAGTAAAACTACATAGTTTCCATAAAAATATATTAGGTTTGGTGTAGATTTTGAAATCGATTTCTGTCAATTACTGTTGACGTTAAGTTTTATGCAAGTTTAAAGGGGAGGATACCAAACTCGTATACTTTATAGTTTTATCCGATTTATTATTGACTCCTCAGTATTTAAAAGGAAAAAAGTATATTAGTTTTTATATATATATTATTCGATTCCACGAGTAAATGTTGTCACCATAAGATAAGCAAGGTAGGAGGATTTTAACGGGTAACTGCATATTCAATTTTAAATTCGTTCCATAACCATGATGGGTGATTACGTTATTTCCATAAACGTTCCAAAATGACTTAAGGCACTACTTTTTTAGCAGGTTTGATAATGTAAATATCCATGAAAATGTATTTAATTGGTATATAGATTGCCTTAATTTAATTTATAGTAGTACTATTTTCCATTAGTGATGCTAGCTCAAATAATAATAATTAATGTGTAGTTAAAGAGAATAACAATGAATACAACATCATATATTTTTAAAATAATCTAATATTGTCATTTGTAATAAATAATAAAAATTTATATTAAATAATATAAAATATAAAAATGAAACATAAAAGAGAAAGAGAATTGCATGAGTCTCAATGGGATTTTCAGAAACATAAAAGTAATGTTTTAAAGAAAAAGTGAAGAAAAAAGATTTGAAATTGCCGAGAAAATGGGTTAAGGATAAAGATTGGAGTTTTAATTAATTTATTAATTAATGATATTTTTAAACACAATGACAATTGTATCATTTACCTTAAAAATATGATATTTCATTAATTTCTGAAAATATATGTCATTTTAATTTTAAAACTCATATTAAATGATATTTATGTCATTTCTCTTATACAAAATATCCACAACACAAAGAGGTAAAATGATCATAGCAAGTATTTTCTCATGCAAATATTATTAAGAGGTAAAATGGTCATAGCAAGTAAGGATCAAACAATTTTATGAGATGATAATTTAATAGTCATAAAAGTAATAATAAACAGCATTAATTGCATTTTGATTCAAGAAACATTATTGTTTTTGCATAGTTGTTAATTGGTAATATTAATGCACAAGTATAAGATAATTAGAAAAAAATAGAAACATAAAAGGATGAGGGCAAGTAGAAGAGAAAAGAGAGAAGGGAGAAGTGCCCGTGAGAAGTGTTTGGATGGATTCACAACTAAACATCCTTTAACGCTCGATGTCCCTCGCCGATCACGAGCAGATTCTTTTCCATTATATTAATTGCACGTGCCTCTCCTCGTCTCTTCTTCTCTTCCTCCAAATTAATGGCTCTCTTTTTGTCTTCTTCCTCTCTTAAATCATTCTATCACCACATCATATACTAGTATTTAATTTGCTTCAACCATTTTAATTACACCGACCAATTACCATCCTCTTATAATTTTTTACTACATGTACACGGCTGCAAGCTAACCAAATTAAATAAATTATAATACTAATCTTTTAATATTAGTAGGTCCTCCGTTAACATGCCTGAGTGGAGTGGATAAGGAAAGAAGAGAAGGCATCAAGAGATGATGATCTCTTTGTTGTTTACACAACATTCCACACAAACAGAAGCAAGATGTACCCACCAATTCACATGTGTCTGGCCATTTATCTCCACAACACAACATAATCTGCCCTAAAACTTTGTCTCTTCCCTTTCTTTTCGGCTTTTTAGGTGCCCATATGACCCTAAAAACAAACTACAACTCTTCTGTGCTCTTTACTTCACTTTCCTTTTATTCTAATTCTACACATTATTCCCTTAACTTTGGATATTAACATATACATCACTTATCATATCATCACTTTCATTCATTGAAAATCGATGGCTGAGCTTCCTCAATGTTATTTTGTTCAACCATACCTATATAATTATGCGTGTGTTTGTGTTTCTAATACCATTTGTATATAAATACCAAAAACCAAATGAGTCAAAATTGATTTACATTTTCACTAGGCTTTGTCTTTGCATGCCAATTTTTTAATTATTTTATTATAATGAGATGTGGGTGAAGAATGAAACATATATAATTAGGCCACTCGCAAGCAAAATAGTTTAATTTTTTCTAGTTGTTGAATATCCTCTAACTATATTCCAAATTAAACTTTAGGAAAAGATTAATAAAATGTCTAGTCTTTTATCTTTTATCACCCCTACATACCATAATTGTAGGCCATATGTTTATGGTTGAAAATGATTAATTAGAAGCGTGAAACAAATTGATTAGCTGATTTGATTATGTTGCTAGGATACTAGGTGGTGAAAATCGTGTGTTGTTAAGAGGGTCAATTTTTACTTTTTTTTTTTTTTATTAATTTGAGTTTGTATATGAGATATAGGAAAGCAATTGCATGCATGATTGAATGTCCAATCAAACAATTCCTATGTTGATTCAAATAGTGCCTAAATTTGGAAAACTGTCTCGTGACAATGCCTATTTTCTTCTATCCAAACTTTTCTTTCAATTGAGATTCTAATTAATGCCTTAATAATAAAATTTCAAAAAGGTAATCACCATTTTAATTATATACAAAACCTTGAGAATATAAGCCTGCGCTTATCCGTTGTTTTTCTCTAACTCCTCACCAAAATAAAAATTTACTCCAATCAAACTTTGAGACTTTTCACATTAATTCGCATGATTTTTAAGAAAAATATTTAAAATGAATTATTATATACATTTTGAAAATTGATTAATTTAATAGGTAGAAAACTTATTTTATTAGTTTTGTATAACTTATTGATGAAGAAATTAATAAAGTAATTAATTGTATGGAATGCATCCAAGGCAAAACCATACTCACAAACAAGCTTTACAATCTTTTGACAGCTATGTATATTTGTCCACATTGAACTTTACAATGATGTTTATTTATGTATCTATTTCTTAAAACTCCAAAAAAAATAAAATATATATTGAATCCCGCGTCAAGAGAAAATAATTATATAGATACAAAATGCATGCCAGAATTCATAATAACCAAACAAATTATAGCTCACACGGTTTCAATATATATAACCAAATAAACCAAATTCTGCACAATCATTGAAAATGGTCACATTTTCGTTTTTTAATTAGACTTTAGAGGAATCCTATATCTTTGCATTATTAGAGCATTAATCTGCATATTTCATATTCCATTGCAACTAAATCTCTCCTGAGTAATTAATTAACAAGCACAACGAATCTTTGATTTCATTTTAATCAAATCATTATAGTCATAATATATAATTATTAAAGAATTAATTGGTAGGAAATGGGTAAGAAAGTGTGTTGGGTGAAAATACAAATTGATAACTGATAGTTAAACGAGCGATGGGTCCATTTACACATTATTGTGACGTGAGATTTGTGACATTAAGGTTCACGGGCTTGTTTCTGCTTCTGAAAATGATATACAACATGCTTTTGTTTTTTCTTTTATTTATTTTCTTCTTCTAATTAACCCTACTCTCTAAATAATTAAATTAACATAATCCATTTATAGTATTCTCTTAAAATAATCAAATCATTGATTGTTCATCAAATTCAAACTTAAATTACATGTTACTATTTATGTTAAGTGATTTGTGAAAATGAAAAATAATATTAGAAGTTGAGATAAATATGTGATGGAGGGAATTGCAAGTGTCATTATCTGAAGTCCTCACATGTTGGACAAAGCCAGGCTGCAAAATCCACAGGTGAAAGCAAAAATGATAGCAGCAGAATGAATGAAGGATTGAAGAAACCACTTCATCACCTCTACCCTATCTATACACCTACCTTGAGAATAATGGAAAAGTTAAATCTGTCTTATAAGCTTCTTTTAAGCACTTTTTAACTTTGTTTGGACTTATTTAGCTTATAAACTAAAAATACATGCCATCCCGAACACTATCGAAATTTCATCAAATCATGCACTCCATGATTTAGTATATGATTTACTGTCCTCCATGAAATTTCAAATTCCGTAACTTAACGAATATTGTACATCAGTATGAAATATGAGTTGGCTTAGATTTATAGTGTATATATATCACATAATTAACAACCTAAATTCTCCTTAGAAAATGAGAAAAATGACTGAATATATATCTTCTTTCTCCCTTATCAGTACATATAACCTTTAAAGCTTTGATAAGGTGATTGGATACGCAATTTTCGGGAAAAAAATAATAATAAAAGAGTTCATCAAGTTCTTAATATGAAACTGCTATTTTAAGGGCCAAGTAAGTAAAATATAGCAGAATTTTAATGCTTCTAAGTGATAAATAGCGTAATTTTTTCAAAATTAACTAAATACCATGTTCATTATTTTTAATATCAAACTACTCTTCTCATTATTAAAATAATTAATTTTAATAAAAAATAAATATTAATTATTAAATTCAAAAGGACAAAACTGTAGTACTGTGCTAAAATATCCCACCGGAGCTAAGGCTTCTTCGCCACCACTGCCTTCTCCGCCAGAGACATCCAACCGACGATCAGAGGATACTGGACGAAAGCTCCCGCGCCGGTGAGTCGTTTGGTACCTCAGACCACTGGAAGACAGTCAAAGAGGTTACTGAAGATCTGGATCGCAACCTAGAAAACGCTTTACCACAACTATCATGGATTATCAGCCTCGATTCATACCTTTTTCATATAGTTGTCCATCAAAAATCATCCGAGCAACATGATAACAGTCAGTTTCCATCGAGTATCGACGAGCACAATTCTATAAAGCGGTGGCGCGGTTGTTTCCAATGGTGATGAGAAGAGAGGAAAAAGGAAGAAGATGAATTGTCTGCACAATTATAGATTAGTATCTCAAGATTCTTAATATTTTCATTTAGGTCTTTTAGGTATTAAAATCAGAAAAATTTTATTATTTAGGTGTTAATATGTAAAAAAAAATTTAAAAATTGATTCGCATATAAAATTTAATTTATATACTAATTTATATAATATTAGGTATGCAAAAATCAATTTTTGTATAGATTAACATATTGAAATTGGTATGTAAATAATATAAAAATGTATATAAACAAACTATCAGTATGTAAATTTATATATAAATAAACAATCAATTTATATATTGTATTACATATTTATGATATATAAAAAATAAATTTACTATGTAAAAATAATTTAGAGTTATAAACGTAATTGTGAAAAAAATCAATTTACATACTAATTGATATGTAAAAATAAAATCTAGGTTAAAGAGTAATTTTCATTACAAAAAATTTACATATTAATAATATGTAAAAATTATTTTACATACTGATTGATATGTAGTATATAAAAAATTTAAAAATATAAGAGTAATTGTAAAAAAAAGAATTACAAATATTCTAGTCATATAATAGTTTTGAAAAAAAAAATTATCATTTACTTAATTTTTAAAACATTATAATATTTAATTAATTGTAAATTCTAAACGTTGTTATTTACTTAATTTTCTATTATTTTAATTCATGTTTTGAATGTGATACAGGTGAAACCATAGCTCAACTTTGTAAAGAATCCCTAGTGACTCAATATTTGAAATGGGCCCGAGCTCCTATCAAGCCCAGGACTAAGTTGGCCCGAGTTAAGGCTATGGGAGAATGCCCTTGGACCAGATGACCAGCTCAAGCCTGTGTCCAGCCCAAAGTCAGAAGCCCATTAGTAGGCCAGACCCAGGTCGCCATTCCAATTGGTCGGGTTGCAATCCGAATTACACAGAAATTAGTAATTTAGCCGCAAAAAGCAGCCCCCAAAGTTGCAGTCGCAGAGGTTCCTCGTCCTTCATGATCTTTACACATTATGGAGTTCTAGCCTGCGCTCATTATGTCAAATTCTGTCAATATCATAAATTCAATACGAATTAATTTAATTGAATTGAATTAACATTATATTAAAATAAACAATATTTCATATTAAGATATCAAATTAAAAAGGCCTTCGATGAATAAATGAATTAATGAAAATGAATGAGTTGTTAAGTTTAGCTTCAAAAATTATTTTTATAAAATTCTTTAGTAATTATTTTCAAAAAAATTGTTAGTAATTACTCGTTTATAAAATGTTATTAATCACAACATAATTTTTTTTTAAAAAAAGTTAATTTTTTTTTTTTTTCATAAACATCCTAATTCCTATGAGAAGAGTGCAATGTAATTCGAAAACTCTAGTCTAAAATGTCAAAGTATTTATTATTGCATTTTATTTTGTAGAGCATGCAAATATTTCTTTTATTTCATCTTAAACTAAAATTTAATACATTTTAAAAAATGTCATATTTTTTAAAAATAATTTTTAAAATGGTCATTTTTAGTTAAATATAAAATATAAGCATTTTATTATAAAAGAAATATAAGCTTACTTTAAACAAACTATAAATAATTTATAAGTAAATAAATATGTCCTTAAGAAAAGAAATTAAAATATTATCCTTTTAAAAAGTATAATGAGAATAAAAGTTATTTTTAAACTTAAAGCTGAATATTTTAAATAATCCATATTTTAAAAGCGAGGTTCAATTGGAAATATATTTGCAAATTTAAGTGAAATTGATGCAAAATTAATACTAGGGAGACATTAATAAAAATTTAAAAGGTTGGAATAATTTTTTTTACCGACCAAACCATTATAGAACTTATTACTTTACATTAATGCAATAAAAGTTACAAAATTAAATATTTAACACATTCAAATGAATCCATCATTTTTAACAACAAAATTTACCTTATATATATCAATTTCAAGTATATATGAATGTCCAAGTGGGGGAAATTGGAACTTTCGTATTTAAAGTTGGGAGATACATGTAAAAAAAAAAAAAAAAGTAACCAAAATTGTATTCCTTATCAAGGAAAATCACAAAGTAGGGGAAAAAGAAAGAAAAATAAATAAATCAATTGTTGTTATTAGAAATAGAAATGTTAGTCCTCCTCTTATGAATCAAATAATACCCAAGTCCACCCAAAACAACCAAAATAACCAAACCATCAATTGCACCCACCAAAACCAATACCCATTTCTTCAGTCCTCCTGACTTGCCATGGCTTCCAAAATGATCCCCTTTTGGAACTTTTAACATATAAACCAATTTTGTTTCTCTTTCAACTTGCTTAATACCCATTACTACTCCATAAACAAAGCACTCACCGAATGAATATAATGCAGCCACACATTTACAATCCTGCAAGCAAATATTTGCACATTCATCTTTGCTAATATTAAGCTTTACAGGAACATTTTCTTTTAAAACACTAGTTACACCATTTAGTTCAAGCATTTCTACCTCCTCCTTACCTCTGCTGCAAAACCCGCCTGAAAATCCTTCATTACAATCCGATTCTACATCATTTTCTTTCGTTATTAGTCGAATGCATGAACAAGAACTCGAAAAAGTACATATCCCATAAGGTTTACAAGCTAAAGGAAGATCACATGTAGTATTCAGAGCTTGAAATGCAGCTTCAAACTTTTGTTTTTCTTCTGAGTAAAAGTAAAGGCCTAAATTTCCTGTTCTATTAGAGAGAGCTAAAAATCTCAGGCGAGGTTGAATATTAAAAAGCCTTTTTGGGGATAAAATCTGAGCTATTTTGTGATGTTTATCATTGAACAACTCTAAACCATGAGAACCCAATTCAACAAAGGTTATGTTTCTGTTCTTTGAAGGCTTGAATTCCCAATAAGAATAGTTAAACTTACCAAAAACCATGTAGAGAGCGATCTTGTTGTGCTGAATTTGGAAAGAGTAAAATGCCGTTGAGTTAATGGGGAAAGAGGTCAAGCGAGTTGCTACGTTTAGCCTTTGTCCCCATAGCATAACATCTGTTGGAAAATTAAAGCTCTGCCATTTTATACGGTTGAAGCCATCCACTAGGATTAAATTCCCGGTCCCCAATATCTGTAACCTCTGCATCAAAACAGAGATATGAGTATAGTTTTCCCTAGAATAGTCCGTTAGGATTAATGTTGAAAAGAATATTTTCCAAGTGTAAAAAAAAAAAAAAAATTGTATCGGAGAAGGAAGTTTCCATTTCTGAAAACGTTTCTGAAGAAGTGGAAAACTTGGGTGATCAGAAGTTTCGATACATCATAGCATAAAATCCATTATCTCAAACTTCAAATGCTACTGAAAAAATAAAATTTAAATGTATGCATATATTAAAGATTCAAAATTTATGATATTATTTCTTGGAACCTGAATGTAAAACAAGAAAAGAGTGATTTAATACTCAAAAATGTTAAATAAACCCTAACTACTGTCACAAATTTTAATGGGTTTTAGTTTTAAAGTTACCTCCACACCTTGTCCATGAGTCCCTGTTCGCCAACCCACTACTTCTTTTTGCCCTTTCAACTGCAAATCTCCATCTTCTGTTAGCTCAAGCACGCACTTATCTGATGTTAAAAATGGAGAGTAATGCCCAGAATTCCAAACCTTCACATCACCAAGAAAAACTTGTAAAGAACATGAGTATTTTCCATTAATTGGTTCAATACTCAAACCAACTTTAAAATTGGGCTCAATCTGTTTAGTCTGCATTAGAAAAGCTCTTCCAATGAATCCAACACTGTACTCAATTGGGATTGCAAGTGTAACTCTGTACCCGATTCGAATATCTGATTTAGAATTGACTTGAATAGTAAAATACAGAATAAGAATGCTTAGCAACAGATGCACCTCCATAAAAAGTTTGCAACTTCGTTGTGTTTTTGGGTAATGGGTATCTTCTGTTCATTAAGATTTTCCGGGAAAAAGAGAAGAGGAGAAAGTGAGGGAAAAAGGTTGGCACGAGTGTTGGAACTTTTGGACACCCAAAAACAAAAAGGGATTCGGGTTTTCATTTTGGTGAATTTAGAATTGAAATTAGTGCAGTGATTACATTATGGAAGGAAAGGTTGATACTTTTTTTGGCAGTCTATTAATAGATAGCTTTATGCATATTAATGAAATTGGGCACAGCCTGTCCATGTGAAAGCTACTTAAGCTTTTTAAGAGTGTTTTAATGATAAATTTGAAGCAATTTCTGAGAATTTGTAAGTATAAATATGGAGATAATATTAGTTTTTGCTGATCGTAATAATGTTTGCGTATTAAAAACAGTGAGAAGTGGGAGGCAAGGTGTGTTAATGAGAGGATTAAGAGATGGGACAGAGGAGCTGATCTAATGTTGTTGTTGGGAGAATTGATTGCTTTTTAACCAAAGTGCGGACTGCGGAGGAGGCGTTGAGTGGAATTAGGAAAGTTGTTTTTTTTTTTCATATTTTTAATTATTCAATATGATTGCGGGTGTAAGTGATAGCACTAGCCACTTGGACGTGATGACGTGGCAACTGAAGTGGTGACACTGCTTCAACGTACATTTGACGTGTATAACCACTTTACATTAATATGACATGGCAATTGCCAATGTCAGATAGTCGAGGTGTTCCACCGCGCAATGCACTTTAAACCAGTGTTATTAAAACCGGACTCGACTCCGTCGATTATATAGTAGACCGGATCTCAGACAAAAATTGGGTCGGAGAAAAATTGTAAATTTGATGTATATTTATCCATATAGGCCAAAATCATCTTGAAACTCTGTATTATACAATTTTTTGACATGAGACTACTCGCTATACACGAGCACCTTATTTATTTAAGGAACTAATAGAGCATGCGCAGAAAACAAACAGTAGACTGTGTGGAGCTGAAAAAATTAAATTAAAAAAAAAAAACTAATCTGCCAGCGCTGTCTTGTTTTGTTTGTGAGCTTATTGGATTGAAAATCAGATTAATTAAGTAACCATGGAGATTTTAAATGCAACAGGGCTTTAAGAGCTTAATCTCAGAGCTATAAATCAAAATTGCAAACGCCCAGAGTTGAAACAATCAAAAAAAGAAATAAGTAATCTGAATTAACCCTCAAATTGCAGTCTCAAATAATAATAGAAGCAATTTAACCAATCCCCATCAAGAAACTCAAAAACAGAAACAATCAGAAATGAACAAGTATTCTGAAATCGCAGCAGTTCATCGGAAACCCCACTGAACACCGTGAAATCATTTCTCTCAACCCGTTCACACAAATTACAGAATTCACATACACAATACCGGAAATTTCTAAAGCAACAAGCTGATCGAGCACATGCAGCAACAAACCATAAGAAATAAGAGATAGAGGAGCAATAAAAAAAAAAAGAGAATTCCGAGTTAAAGAATTATTTTTAAGCAATCAAGAAGACCTCAAGAGGTTCTGAAGATTAAAGTCGTTGACTAGCTGTTGTTGTTCTTCCTCTACCGTTATTCGAGCTCGAAGCAGTAACAATGGACAAAGAAGGGAATAAATAAGGTGGAATTCGTTAGTTGATGGTGCCGGGAAGTGCAGGAGATGAGCTGGGAAATGGCATTGGTGGTAGTGGTGGGTGGACGGTTAGGGTTGAATCAAGCGAGAGAAAGAGGAAGACAGGTAGGCTCTGGCTGTATGATATGGAAACTGATAAATTCTAGGTTTTTCTCTTGTTTTTCTTTGCTTTTTTTGGCTGTACATCGAGGGTATATTCTTGATTGCAGAAGCAAAGAATTTTTCAATCATGGTTATTTGCTGTACGATCAAGAATATTTCAATCATTGAATAAACTTAAACTTAAACAGATTTAATTAACTCAATCAAAAACGATTTTGTTAAACAGTATTCAATCAAAAACTTTTTTACATGAGACCCTCGATGTACTGTTGAACAAACGGTTTAGGATTTAGGATTGAAATATTCTTGATCAAAAACGTTTTTGATTGAATACTGTTGAACAAAATCATTTTTGATTGAGTTTCTGTTTAATTTTTTCTAAAAAAAAATTGAAAATCGTGTTGAAGAACACGAAGAACAAACGTGTTCTTCGTTTTGAAATGCATTTGATCAGCGAAGTTGTTGTTGATGGCGAAGGTCTTGGAACAACGCGGCTCGTCTCCGGCAAAGTTTGGTCTCTGGCGGCGCGGCGGCGCTGCGTTTTCTGGAAGGTCGACGAGTCGGCTTCTGCGTTTTTGTTCTTGGCGTTTTCCAGACGACCCAGCCTCTGGTCGTGGTCGGATTTAAGGGCCAAGGAAGCGCTTGCGTCTGCGACCACTGGCTTCCCTTCTGACTGCTGCGAGACGGTCTGGTGCGGCGGCTGTACTGTAGTGCGGCGGCTAGTGTTCGTTTCTATGTGAAGAAGACGAACAAATTTCCCTTTTAGTCCTCTATCTTATTAATAGTTCCTCAATCAGTGCTAAAACTTAAACATTTTTCGGAAAAATGGTCCCTTAACTATTTTTTGTTACAAAAATACCCTTCTGGAAAGATTTGTTTTAAAAAAAATTAAATTTAATTTTTTAGAATTTATTTCTAATTTGTTTAGAAATATGAATTGAATTGTTTAATTCAAGATAAATTAATTTCTATTGTTTGTAGAAATTGAATAAATTTATTTTATTCATAAATTAATTTTTGTTTAAAAGAGGAACATCAAAATTTAAAATTTTATTTGTTAAAATTTTATGTATAGCAGATTGATCCAATGACAAATATACTATTTAGATAGATCCAATATTTGTGTTTATGTTTGTTTATAATTGTTTGTATCCGTTTAAATTTTGTTTATATATATATATATTTTTGTGTTTGTTTTAAACTTGTTTATATTCAATTTTTTTTTTAATTTTATATGTATATTAAAAAAAAAATTGACCTCATATAATTGTTAAAATAAAAATTTCCTTCTTTTTACAAAGTTTTGCCGGACATTTTAAATTTTGTCACATTTTAAATGGACGAAATCAAATAACCCCAAACGATTTAAGTTAATTTGTAGGAATTACATTTCTTATTATAAACCTTTTTATGTCCTTTATATTTGATCAAAGACTTCAGCCCCAGCCCGTCAACTCGTCGACCCTCATACTTTGGGTTTGGGTCCTAGCTCGACAGGTTTTGATACCATGTAGAGAATTCTGGATCGTAAAAGCCATTAGTCTATTATCATTTTAGTTAAGTAATTCATTATTATTTAATAATTGAGTTTATAATACGTTGGTTTCATCTTATAATCAAAATGACTTAAGTCAATTGATAGGAATTACATTTTTTATTATAAGCCTTTTTATGTCCTCTACATCTTTACATAAAGGTTCCAAAGGCTCAAAATGGTCCAAAAACTCAATTAAACTAATTGAGTTTAAGCTGAAAAATAAGGGTCCTAGAGGCTCAAAATGGTATAAAAACTCAAAACAAACGAGTTAAGAATTGAGTTGGTTACCTTGGCCCCATATTTAAGGCTTGGAGAATAAATCGGTACCAATCCCTAGTTGGCCACCAAGAGTTCAGAAATCCAAGTTTGATGCTCCAAAACAAGTTTTTAAGTGATTAAGGGTGGGTTTTAACCCCAAGATGAGAGCTACAGGCTTGGAGTGCTTTTAAGGATTAGCCTATTTACAGAGCAAGTTGACTTAGGGGCTAGGTTGAGTGATTCCCTTTTGTTAAATCATATCGGTTCATTTAATTGAATGAAAGTTGAGTCTCCCTTCTTAATCACGAAACAATTTAATTCAAAAACCAATTAATTTAAAAGGGCTTTGCAAAATCAAATTTAGATTTTCATTTAATTTGAACTGGGTTGACTCAAGGACATATCTGAAAAATCAATTACTTTATCATTTGGATATGAAAAATCAATATCTTAAAAATATTTTCCTTTAACGAAAATATTTTCTAGTGATTTTTGCATTTAGTGGTTTTCATTTAACTGTGTTGTATATTATTGATGATGATATGAAATTTGCAGTCAATGATGTTATTTTTGTTAAGCATGTCAGAATTTCGTTTAGCTTCTGAAATATAATTTATGATTTCTATTTTTTTACTATTTACATTCATATAGTTAATTGCTTTCTATATTTTCATATATATGGTTTTTTTTTTTTTTTGGAATTTTTGAGTGGGGTTTAATAATTTCGTTTACTATAATTATAATATTATATTATTTTTTTATTGAAGCAAATATGTTTGTCAAAAATACTAAACAACTGTTTGATCAATTGATTAGTTTTTTAATTTTTTTTTATGTATTATAAATTATAAATGACTGTAAATTTAATGAATCGAAATTATTTTGTATCTAATTATTAACACAGTTAAATTTTCATTACATTTGATACGGACATCTAGTATAGACAATTTAATGGATGGCTTTAAAAAAAAAAAAAATCAATAACTCTTGAAACATTACCCTTTCATAAACTCATAAAACATTTAAGCCCTCCACGACAATTTTCCTTCGCCTAGGGCTACCGAATTCTTGTAAATTTCATCCATATATACATATATCATCGTATCATATGTACTTTTTTTTATAAAAGTTTAAAAATTTTAACAATGTCACTAGCTGATTTTGCAATGGCAAATATTATTTTATTGTAACCGGAATCGTAATTGGAAAGGTTTGGCTTGAACAAAATGGGTAACTTATAATTAGTGATCGATAATATAATATAATTGTAATAACTTGTAATTATTTTTAATATTGTAATGGATTGAAAGATTGTTATCGGAGTATACAGTGTAATTGGAATTTGATAAAAAAGAAAAATAAATCGTGAAGATCTGAACCTGTAAGTTATTAAAATATCACAAGATTAGCACTGAATCATCAATAAACAACTTGAATTCCTAAAATAAAGATACGTTTTCAATTGATGTAAATGTATTATTAATTAAATGTAAAATGAGAGGCTCAGAAGTAGGAATTGGATTTTTCTAGAACAATAATAGTATTGGACCAACTAACGTAGATATAAATAATATAATTGAAATTGTCAAGAAAAAAATAATATAATTGAAAAATGTTGCATGGTGAAGCAGCAACACACTTCAGATAAGCTAAGCAAAGGATCAATAATGAAGCCACGTATGTGAAGTATCAAGTTGTTGGCTTAGATAAGATGCTTTATCGTTCACTACAATGGCCATTGTCTGGTTGTGGGCTTTGCCTTCCAAAAATATTCATCAATTATACTAATTAGCTTTTGTGTATTGTTTCTACCATCCAGCCCTGGACAAGGACGTACCCAATCCTCAGTACTTAGGTTCAGATTAATGTTTTAATCTCATGAGAAAAATAAACCATGGTTAAAAGTTAATCCATTTCATAAATAACCCAAATAGAATTATTTGTTACCATTGTAGTTTTTAACCTCCTATATATTAACCCGTACCAAACACCAATTAAATAGAAGGCCAATAATAAATCATTAATTTTATTTTTTAGTGCAACAAAAGCTCGAAGACAAAAGAGAAATGGAAATCCTACACGGCAAACATCAACAAAAGGTTTGATGTCTATTTATCCAACATAGGACATACATTTTTAAATAGTTGTAATCAAACATTATTCACCAATATCATCATTATATTATTAGATTGATGTAATTAAGTATAATAATTAGCGTTGTGACTCAAACCATCATCAAATATATTTTTTTCCTTGGCATTTTCATCAATTATGTGTGGCTATTATTTGACAAGCATATTCTCTTTTCTTTTCTTTTTTAATTTTTTAAGGGTTTACTACTACAAATCACTAAAACATGACTAGATACATTAATTAGCTCTTATTTATCTCTAATCTTAGACAATATTACAATATTAGATAATATTAGATGAGAGAGAAAAGTAAATTGTACGGTAACCAAAGATAGGTTATATACTAATCTAACCTAGAGTTAATTATCATATACACTAAGATACATGATACATAATATATCATAATAGTCATTTTCTTGAGTGTAAATAGATTGCACTCCGAACTTGCTGAGAAAAAACTAGAAAGAAGACGACTTGTGTTGTTTGATGAAAAAATCTGCAATTTGATTTGCAGAGCAAATAGGTAACAACTTTAAAACACCAGACTTAAGCTTTTTTCTCATCAAGTGGCAATAAATTTTCAAATGCTTCGTTCTTTCATAGAAGATTGGATTTTGAGCAATGTGCATTGCTGATTGGTTATCACAAAACAGCAAGGCAGACTTGTTATGTGGAATTTGTAGATCTGATAACATGTACGAAATCCACTGTAATTCAAAGATTGTTGTTGTCATGGCCTTATGTTCAACTTCTGATGATGATTTGAACAAATTGATTGCTTTTTTTTTTCCATAAAATTAAAGAATCACCTCAACACAAATAAAAGTCAGTTATAAATTTTTTGGTAACCATGATGCCCAATCTGAATCAGAGAAACCTTAGAGACTTAAATTATTACATGCTGGATAAAATAGCTTTAAATCTTGATTGTTTTTAAGGTATTTTAACACTCTATGTGCTATTTGAAGATGTAATGCAATAGGAAAATCAATATATTGAGATAGTTGTTGCCAACATAAGATATATCACGCCTAGAATTTTTAAGATCAAGTAATTTTTCTACTAATTTCCTATATTCAGATTTATCTTTAATTATATACATATTACTTATATCAATAATATTAAAATTAACAGTCATTAGAGTCTTAACAAGTTTTTAATCAATAAACCATATTCCTTAAGCAAGTTTTAAGTATGTTTCATTTGACAAAAGTTGATGTCTTTAACAGACATTTGCTATTTCAAAATTAAAAAAAAAATAAATTTAAAACACTTAAACTTTATTTTAAAAGTATCATGCAAGATAGTTTTGATTTTATTAATAAAAGATTTATCAATACTAGTCAAAATAACATCATCAACATACACTAACAAAGCAGTAAATGAATTCCCAGATTGATTAATAAATAATGAACATTCTGCAAAGTCTTGCTTAAATCCCTGTGATATTAAAGCTGAAGTTAGCTTGGCATTCCATTGCTTACTAGCTTGCTTTAATCCATACAAGAATTTATTTAACTCGCAAACTGGTGTAACATTAGATGAAAAAATTTTGATGGTTGTAAACCCTGTGGTAATATCATATTACTTCTTCATCCAAAATCTCCATGCAAGAATGCATTATTAATGTCTAATTGTTCTGAAATCTAGTTTTTAGATGATGGAACAACAAGTAAAGTTCTAACTGTAGTTATTTTTGCAACTGGACTAAAAGTATCAAGATAGTCAATTCCTTCTAATTTTGCATAACCTTTAGCTACATGTCTTTTCTTGTATCTTTTTATTGTGCCATCACAATTATATCTAATCCTGAAGACCCACTTACATCCTATTGGTTGTTTACTTTTAGGTAATGCAACAATAGTCTAAGTCTTAGTGTTTTTTAAAGCATCTAATTCAACCTATATTGCTTTTTGCCATTTAACATGTTTTGTAGCATGTGCATAAGTTCTAGGTTCAGTAAGATTTTGAATAGCTAATGTAAATTATTTGTGTGAAGAAGATAATCAATCAAGAGTGAATACTTCAGAAATATCATGAGGTGAAGTGAAATGTGTGTTATGCAAAGGTGAAAGGAAGTAGGAAAAACATAATCATGTAAGCAAGTAGGCATAACATGAGATCTAGAATATTTTCTTACCAACTATTTACTTGGAGAAGACTGTTTTTGCTGCTATGATGCCAGAAGGAATAGAAGAAATAGAACCAGTATGTGCAAATGGAAATATGCTTTCATGAATATTACATTTGAGAAATGAATTGTGCCTTTAAATCACATAAGAAATATCCTTTTGTACCTTGTTTAAATCCTAAAAATATACATTTTACTACCCTAGCATCAAATTTAAATCTATTTTGATGCAATGTAAAAGCAAATGACAAGCAACCAAAAACTTTTAAATGATTAAATTTAGGAGGAACAATATATAACTTTTAGAACGATGTTAAGTTTTATAAAACATGTGTTTACATTCTATTTATTAAATAAATTGCATGTGATATACATTCTCGCTAAAAAGAAAGAGGTAAACTAGCTTAAAATCTTAAAGTTCTTGCTACATTCAGCATATGTTGATGTTTTCTCTTTCCTGTACTATTTTGTTATGGAGTCTTTACACATTAGTCTCATGTATAATGTATTTAATAGTACAATTAAATTGATTAAGAAAATAATTATATTTCTAATTTCAAATTTTTTGAAAATCCATGTGAATCTACTAAAGAAATCTACCATAGTTAAAAAATTTAAAGGGTTAAGGGGTTAAGGCTTTAAAGATTAAGAGTTAAGAGTTAAGGGAGTAGTAGATATACTTAATGGAAAGCTTGATGACATATATCATATGAATCACAATTATTGGCATTTACATTAATAGACGAATCAACATTTTGAAGCTGCCTAATATAATAATATATCCTAATACACAAGATTCAATTTGCTAAACCTCATTAATTTGTTTAACTTTATTTTTAGTAGAATGAGACGTTAATCTTCACCATCAACAACGTCTCCATCAAGATAATTGCACACTTAAATTTTCCGCTGAGAGACTCTTATGAATGCTTCAATGTAATTGAGAAAGAAGAAGAAAGTTGCATTATTATACAAAATGGAATTATTGCGTTGGAGTGATAATAATGAAAAGATATGAAAGCACGAGTGGTGTTGTTAAACGAGTAAGATGTGAATATTAATAAATTGTTGTATAATTGCTTTGATGAATGGACACTAAAAACAAAAAATAAAAAAAACGACTATAATATTAATTACGTGTTTACAGTAGCAGCACACTGCCCCACTCACTAGTTTAGCCATATAATCGAATAATGCACAATTTATTATCCACATCTGAGGTAAGAAGTTCTACCATTTTGAGTATATTTTCACTAATTAATTTTCATAATTACCTACAAAAGCTTTAAAATATAAATTTTTTTACAATAATAATTGTAATTTTTAACAGGTCATATTCTGATTGGCTTAAAAATAAAAAGAATTGATGTAGTTTTATAAAATTTTATGTAAATAAATAGAATTAGAGTAAATAAAATCGATTTTCGCAGCTAGTTATTAATCCTCGTTTGAAATACTATTAGCAATTGCCTACTTCCATTTGTTATTAAAAAATGTTGAAGGCACAGTTTACACGTGGAACACGCAGCAGCACCGTTCATGTCGCTATCCTACCATTCTTTATCATTCATGCATTTACTTGAAAACGCGGTAAGTAATTTTGTACGATGCTAACTTTTTTTTTTTTTTCCATATGTACTTGGGAGGGGAGGGGCTGCTTGAAAACGCTCTCACCAACTAAGCCACCTCACTCCCCAAGGAGTTTATGATAAAAATAGGTTAAAAAACTGATTAATTTCTAGGTTTTTTAGTCCTAAACGTAAGTTATGAGACTAAAACAGTAAGTTTTTATTTTTCATTTTCAGTATACATGAATATGTTTTAAATAATTTTAAATAGTTTATAAAAATTTTATAAACAAAATATGAACAAACTTTTTTTTTTATTGCTGACATTGAGATTTCTTTATAAAATTTAAATTGAATTATAAAATTTTGATCTAATTATAAATAATTTTTGAAGATATTATGAGCGATTTGTGAAAATTTTATGAACTATTTTGAAATGGTTTTTGAATATGTTATAAATAGTTATTTTTTTATGGATTATTTTAGGATTTTTTTTATAAAATGGTTCTTTTAATTTTAATTTATTAAAAAATTATTTTTTAGTCCCTTAAAAGAAAGGAAACTTTTTGGAGGAAAAATTCTTTAAAAAAAGTATATTTTTTATCTTATATTAAGAATTTAAATTAACAGAGGCTCTTAAATATTTAAGACTGCCTTGAACTAATGGTTAATTTTGGCTTTCTTCTTGCAAATAGCGGCTTAATATTGAGGACTAAGTAGGTAGCCATTAAAACCTTACTTAAAATTTATAACATGCAAAATGAGTGCAGGATTGAACTGGTGGCTGCTAGATGGTTGTTGGGTTGGAATGTGGAATAGAAATTGGTAACTTAACATGAAGGAAATTAGAAGAGAAGTCACATCTAATTTTGAGAGGAGTAAAGTAAATTAGAAATTACAATTTAATACGAAGATGACAAATAGATTGAACAAGTACAAATAACCTACAACACTTATTTGGAATATTTATTAAAAATTATATTCAAAATTATGATAATTTATTTATTTTAGTAATTCAAATATTGGAATAAAATTTAGCAGGTGGAGCATATATGATTACAAAAAATTAGGCAGGGTTGTGGTTTGATCAGTAGTACTAATGCTATCAACCTTCCTCTAAAAGAATATATTGCAATATCTGATTAATTTCATTTGAAGTTTATGTTCTGGTTCTTCACTTACTAAAATAAGTATATAAATATTTAATTTTGTCAAACTAATAATTAATGTTCTGTCTCTCCTTGATATGGGATTTCCAATTTTGCAAAGCAATTCAGTAAAAACCTAATTTGAATTTTTAGTGAACCTGCATTTATTTGATACATTTATAGTAAATTTCTGTATTACCATCCTTCAAATTTATTTATTTCCCAAATTAACGATGCTTAAAAATAACCATTCTTTTTTAAATAATAATAATAATTTTATTTTTGAAAATTAAGGAATAGTTAATTTTTCGCCGTAACGCAGAGCATTTATGTTACACGCACCTGGCTACAAGCGACAAAACCATCAGAATACACGTCACGTGCTTTCTCTCCTCCTCCATTTTATATACAAATCCAAACCTCCATTTCTCTCTGCCACTGCATAACTCTCCACTTCCCGATTTCTCCTGCCGATAAAGATATTCAATCCCGCATTTTCGGAATCACAAACCCATTTCAATAAGATGCAGAGATTTATTGCCAGAAGGTTCTTATCAGGAACTAGCTATCTCTCAATTCATCGCCCTTTCTCTCAGCTTGCTCAGAATGAGGCTTCTGTCGTCGACAATGATGTTCTTATTCCCAAAATGCCTGAATTTGATTACTCTCCTCCGCCTTATACCGGTCCTTCCGCCGACGAGATCATTGCCAAGCGAAAAGAGTTTCTCAGCCCTTCTTTGTTCCACTTTTACAGTAAACCCGTGAGTCCCAATTAATTGTGTTTGTAATTAATTGCCCGTTTTTAACGTATTGATTTTATATATTAATAAATAATGATGTATTTCTTTTTCAAATTTAAACATGTTTATTACGATTTTATTGGCTGTTGATGAATTGATAAGCATGTTTTCATTGTTAATTTTATTAGATTACGGTTATAGGAAAAATGAAACGAAATGAAATGAACATAAAATACAGTAAAATAATATTCATGATTTTGGCATGTTTTGGACCGTCGGATCTGATGTGACGTGGAATATTCTTCGTGATGGGTTTCTCTGCCAGTTGAACGTGGTGGATGGGAAGATGCAGTATTTGTTTGATGAGAATGGGCGTAGATACCTTGATGCTTTTGGAGGGATTGCTACGGTGTGCTGCGGTCATTGCCATCCAGATGTGGTCGATTCAATAGTCAACCAGATCAAGCGCTTACAACATTCCACTGTGCTCTACCTCAATCACGCAATTTCTGATTTTGCCGAGGCCTTGGCCTCCAAGATGCCTGGCAATCTTAAGGTAATCTAATACCCTTAAATCAATCTGAATTTTTTTTTTTTAACCAGTTCTAGAGAAATTAATATAAAATTTCTGAATCTGTGTGTAGGTGGTGTATTTCACAAATTCTGGTACGGAAGCAAATGAATTGGCCATAATGATAGCAAGATTGTACACAGGGTCTCATGATATAATATCACTTCGGAACGCATACCATGGTAATGCTGCTGTAACAATGGGTGCTACTGCACAATCCAACTGGAAATTCAATGTTGTTCAGGTATATTCTCGTATCATAGTTTAGTTTTCTATGTACACACGCGTCTATATGTTTATATGAAATTATTTGCAATTGACAGAATTTTTATGGTAAAGTTAGGTGATGATCTTGACATTTTTGGATTTAAAGAGAATCAATAACCAAGAATGTAAAGGCATCTTTTTCATTTTTTTTGTTTTTAATGTAGTTAAGTTCAATGAAACCATCTGATGTCAAAGGCCTGCACTAATTTGTGCATAGCCTATTGAGGTTATTTTATCACAAGTTTGCATCAAATAGGATGTAAAATAAATTGATTTATGAGGTCCGATGGAGAAAGGTTTGAAATTTTTTTTGTTTCCAGAGAAAAAACCTTTTAGAGTTGAATATTTCAGAGTTGTCCCCATAAAACCATGGTCGATATAGTTGTGTACCGAAAAGGACAAAATAATTTGTTGATTTTCTCCATTTAAGTGATGGCTGTCAATAAGCATTAGGACTAGAGTGACGTATTGAGTAGGTCCATTTATTCAATGGCAACTGCTATTAACTACTTGTAAAGGCTATTGAAAGCAAAGTAGAGATGCTGAATTTATTTTTGTAACATTCAGTGTACCAGCATATCTTATCTGTTCAAATCAGTGCTTTTGATGGTTAATCGAAGGGGATATTTTATTTGAAACTCTGTCAGCATTTAAGACTTTGAGGAAGGTCATTCCCCAATAAAAGAAGTAGACCCACTTGCATGAACTAGACTGATGCACCAAGTAGATCCTTTTAGGAATTCTCAGGCTTCTTTAACAGAATACCTGGGCTATCCTTAGTTCATTTGGTGAGTGGTAACATGTCTTCTAAACAATATGGGGCACTTTAACCTGTTATTATGTGTATGTACGGCTTGAGAGTTTCCTCTACTAGAATTTGAAATGTTAAACTTTTTTCCTCACTTTTTCTTGCAATACATTGAAATTACTTTCTGTCATGATAAAGCTGGTAACCAAACTTTTGCATTCCTCTTGTTTCACAACAGAGTGGAGCTCATCATGCCCTGAACCCAGATCCATATAGAGGTGTTTTTGGTTCAGATGGAGAAAAATATGCGAAAGATGTTCAAGATATCATTGACTTTGGAACAACTGGTCATGTCGCTGGATTTATATCTGAAGCTATACAGGTAATGAAGATCTTAGATTTTTCATTTCCTTGAAATTGACATCTTGTTGGGATTTTAAGAAACTTTCCTGTCCATAATATTATATTATTAGAAAATTAGGATCTTTATGTATATCCATATATATTCTAAGGGAAATTGCTTTCTTGTATATGACAGGGAGTGGGTGGAATTGTAGAATTGGCCCCAGGTTACTTGCCTGCCGTTTATAAAAGCATTAAAAATGCTGGGGGCCTTTGTATTGCTGATGAGGTGCAAGCTGGGTTTGCTCGTACTGGACGCCATTTCTGGGGATTTGAGTCCCAGGGTGTTGTTCCTGACATAGTGACAATGGCAAAGGTTAGTGTTTCATCTTTTGATTTTGTATGCATCCTGAAACAGTAATGTTGTCACATAGATTGCTCATTCTGTGTGATAGTAATTTTCTCTGGGTTATATTATTTTTGATGTAGATCCTGCCTTATTAGTATGGTTTATCTTCCTACCATTCTATGCTCAATCGTTTTAAAGGCTAATTAATCATTAGAAATGAACTTATAACACTTGATATGCAAAATTCCCAAGCACAAGAATGTGGAATTTAAGTCTGTCTCTTCTTTTTCTTCATTAACAAATTCAGGGTATTGGGAATGGCATTCCTCTTGGTGCTGTTGTCACAACTCCTGAGATTGCTGAAGTAATGACTCGCCGCAGTTATTTCAACACATTTGGGGGCAATCCTGTGTGTACAGCAGCAGGGTTGGCCGTTTTGAAAGTGATCGAGAAAGATAATCTTCAGCAAAATGCACATGTTGTTGGGTCATATCTGAAAAAGAGACTAACTGAACTCAAAGATAAATATGAAAGTAAGCATCTTTATTATTTTTGACTTTATTCGTTTGGGTACTTGTTTAAAAATACCGTATTTCCAGCCTTACCTTGCTTCTAAGCTCATATCTAAAAAATTTGAATCCCTATAAGAAGCAATGTGAAACAGATAGTAAAATTTAAAATTCTCTATTTTGCAGTGATATCAGACTCAAATATTAAGCTCTACTTTGTTTTAGTTCCTTTTGATGAATATTTTTGCTAGTTTGGTGATAACTGGTTTGTGCAGTCATTGGAGATGTGAGGGGACAGGGATTGATGCTTGGAGTTGAACTAGTAACTGACCGCCAACAGAAAACTCCAGCAAAGAAAGAAACTTTATATGTAATGGATCAGATGAAAGGTCTCTTCCTCTCCTCCCTATGGTCTGTATGATTATGTGAACGTCTAGTTTCTAAAAGATCCATATTTTTTGCAGAAATGGGAGTCTTGGTTGGAAAAGGTGGATTTTATGGAAATGTTTTCAGAATTACTCCTCCTCTCTGTTTTACCAAAGAAGATGCAGGTACATTTTTTCGGTCTCCTTTTCTACATGTTTATCATCTGTTCGTATTTCATTGAAACTGTTTGAAATTATTTACAAATGACAAATTTTGGTTTTGCTAATATTGAATTCCATAGCGTTGAATTAGTTCTAAAGCAAACATTTCTTTTATACAAAAAATGAAAAATTAATATTCCAACTGAATTCCTTAGCGCTGAATTAGTTCTAAATTGAACAATTCTCAACATTTAGCAAATAATGTGGTGCAGATTTCTTTGTGGATACCATGGATTACACAATGTCGAAGATGTGAACCTTCCAGCATTGCATAGGATAGATGATGATGTTTATCTAATCATTTGCAGGTCGCTGAATTTTATTCTGTACAATTTTCATGATTGTGAATGTAAATTATGAAAATATTAGTAATCAGTTTCTTCCAGAATGAGTAGTTGCTACTGGCTTAATAAAGCGATGAGTCAACAGCTCGTTGTCTCTTGCTACAACATGTTTCAGGGTTTTATATTTTTCATAACTTTCCAAACAATTTTTTTGCAGATACTCGATGTTTGTTTATTACGAATATATAAATGGCTAATATTATGAGATTATGTTGCAATGTCTTTTCTGTTACGGAATTGTAGGAATAATGTGGACTAAAATGTAAAGAATATACTGCATTTGTTGCGGTTTGTAGAATAACCGTTGAACAAAGATGATAAGCTCTCGATGTCCAATTCTTGATTGCAGAAATGCAAAATTTACTTGTAGTGTTGTTTTTGTGAAATAGTATTGGTACGCAGAAATGCAGATTTTATGAGATTGAACCATTCGTTTGTTTCTTGCACTGAAATTTTTATTTTTATTGTTCTGGTTCATTTAGAACTAGGTGTTGGCGCTTGCAGGATCTTTACATTTCATCAAATTTGAGATAGGATTATAGAATTCAAATCCATATTTTTTAATTTCCAAATATAAAAATTAAGAGTTGTAAATGAATTTTATGGAATCTTCTATAAATTGCCAAATTCTTTTCCCAAAACTGCAATTCACTTCGTAACCCTAGTGTTCTTGAAAAAAAAAAAATCAAATAGAATTATATCGATTTATAAAAATTTCGACCATTTTCAAAATCATCAGAGGTACTAAATCAAGAAGAGGAGATCTTCTCAGAGTCTAGCGAGAAGAAAACATATTCACCAAAACCATATTTGTGAAAAACTCATACTATCACACTGACCGGTAACTTTTGGCCTCACAAGCCTAGAGCTCAATATCGTTATTATACGAGTTATGCTCGAAAGAGCACTAATTGCATCATTAGCGATAACAGAGTATTATAATGGGGATCCCAAAAAAAAAAAAAAAAAAAAAAACCAGTTAGCACAAACCAATTTATAAGAGAATTGCTCTTTGGTCAAGGCATACCAATGTACATATAAATAGAGTACCTTTCCACTCATTAATGACAATTAAATATCACATTTATTATCTCATTTATTACTCAGTTAACATTGGTACGGTGAACTCGGTTCAAACTCCAATTAAATTCAATTCCAAAAACTTTTACTGCTAAATGCAAACCTTTAGCCGAATTTGTCTTCACAATTTCCAAATTTCCCCATGTTCACAATGTCTATACCTGAACAACATCATAATTTACCCAATATCCCGAGTAGTCAAACTAGTCCCTCAAACGATGGTCTTCGCCCACAAATGCTCTACCCACTTCCTATCCTAGTACAGTACACTCAAATACCAAAATCTGTTTCGACACCTCTCTATCCCTCGGGTACCGATCCTCTCGGAGCACCTGGACCCGTACAATTTCCGCCCTACCCGACCTACCTACCATATCCTGACTTTATCCCCATCCCACTGTCGAATGCACCGTACCTCCCAGGGATGCCTGCCACTCCATAACTCTTTGACCTGTCGGTCAATTCATTACACCACCTCTCCATCCAAACCCACTCAAGCCATACTCGCTCAGTATGAAGCGAGAATAGACCACCTTACTGCTTAACTTAATCGCCCAACCACAAACTCTATAACAAACCTCAACCTTCCCCTAAATCAGCAGAAAGATGAGGACCCTTATGTACATCGTACACCAGACTGCCACTATGGCTTATCCTCTACTTACCCCTACCTGCATCTCATTGACCTGAGAAGGTGCTTTACATATGGCCATGCTCATATCCTTACCGTAGAGGAAAATGAGGCATCTGATGTGGGAAATATGGGAAGAGATAAAGGAAAAATACTAGAGGACAATCCAGATAGAGGGTCTAAAAGAAAGAGAGATGAAGGGAAACCTATCCGGTCTTCTAAAAAGAAAGTAGTTACCAATTCTTCTTCCAGTTTAAGCTCTAGTTCTAATTCAAAATCAGAGGGGAAACTAATCCCTGGTACTTGGAGAGAAATTAAGAAAAAGATTATCAAGTACAAGCAACAGATAAAATAGAGAACGAGTATCAAGCTCTAAACTCTCCGCTACACAAGAAAATTGCCAATGTTAAAACTCGCAAAGGCTTTATTTTCCAGCGGCTAGAAAAGAAATATGATCGCAAAGGCTTTATTTTCCAGCGGCTAGAAAAGAAATATGATGGGACGATAGACCCACGGGAGCATATAACCAATTATGTCTCGGCTATAGAAGCCAATAATGCAGACGATGTCTTGAATGCAAGTACTTCTCGTAGATGTTGATTGGGATCACCACGTGATTAATTAAAAGATTTAAGATTTGGCACAGTTGTTCTAGGACAATTACCGGACACAGAGGACGGCACCAACACCTTACGGCACCAGCTGACGACAACCATGCACCACTGTGTCCACGTTCCCCAAGACACTATTCTCTTTCAAAAGGATTTGCAGCATATGTTTCAGAATCTTCCACTTATTTAATGGGATGGTTAGGAGAATTATCTATGGTTAAACTCTTAACAATTTAACAATGGATATAACCCTTTCGGTATGATTTATTTTGAAAATTTTCATATTTTACCTTTAAAATTATTACTTTTTCCAATTTTACCCCCTACTAATATTTAAAGAAAAATTTAGCCCTGAAAATTTATGAGAGAAAAAATTTAGCCCTTCCTTCTCATAAATTCTAATTCCGCCACTACACCCTATAAGTATTTAGGTCGGTGTTCCATAATAAAACATATATATTAAGATCGGCATATATGAGGACTTAATTAATTATAGGCTACAATGGAACCTCAGAATTCATGTCTTAAAGTCTACCCAGTTTCAGAAGTAGTAATTGCATCCCATACTCCTGACAAAGATTAGAAGAATCCAAGAAGGTCATAACGCTTCTATATGCCTCCACAGCAAATTATGTCATACTTGGACATGACATTCTTTCTCGTGGCCTCTTATGCCCCTCGTTCCCTCTAGTTGGAAAGCATTTACTTGATGGCAAAGCAATGGCTGAGTTTGAGACAAAAGGAATGTTAGTAGAAGCTCCACCCACTGGAACTAAGGAAGATATATGAGTAGTGTCAATTGTCTTTTCAAATTGACACCCCCGTGAATATCCACTCGGTGCCTTAATGGAATCAACAGTAGTGGACGCGGGCCCCTTCCCTTATGAGCAGTCTGGGCTCTCAGCATAACTTGCCTCTTCTCATCCCCGCACGGGCTAAGGCTTCAACTACATTCTAGTTCCCGTCAACCATTGTTGCATCCCTACAAAAAAGAATCAAGTTAAAAATGAATCAGTAACTTAGTTAAAAGAACAAAGAAGTACTTAGTACCTTATGCATAACAAAGGAAGTTCTCTCTCAAAACATCCTCATAATTAAGGACACCCCCATTCACAAAGCCTTTATAGTAACTATAGCACTTGCCTCCCCACTGGACCAATCTTTTATTTTCGGCTAAGCTAAAACCGAATATGATCTCAGGGTTCCAAGCGATCCTAAAAGAGAACCCAACATCGGATTCAACTATAAAAAACTCATGGACGCTCTCACTAAAATTGGATCCACCTTCTTGGGTGAACAGACAAAAGTCAGACTTGATGAAAAATGAGATGAAGTTGTTCTTTTGTTATTACCTTATATCGAACAACACCAGCAAGACTTTCCCATTGATAAATATATCATGCCTCCAAGCCATGGCAATAACGCAATAAAGCATTTGAAGCGACTTGATACAGAGCCATTTTGGTCATGGAGCAAGAGGCTGAACCCAAACCAAAGATGATGTTCGAAAAATGATGGCCCTATTCTCACCAAGATTGGTGTTCACAATAATAGTAGGTCCGGGTACCCTAATTTAACAAGGAGGCCTAATTTCATACCGATCCAACACTAGCCTTATGATCGTCTTCTTGTCATCTCTTTGGCCAAACAATCTAGAATAAATTGAAGTCTTGTCAATAAAAGCGACCTCTAATAAACTGGGAGGTCGCCTAATAGACCATCGTATAAGATTAACCATGGCTAGAACAGAACTTGATACTCGTGAGTTCCTTCTCGAGACACCGGTAATTGAATTCCCCTCCGAGAATACTCTCGATTCCCCTTAACGGCCTTTGCACAGCAGCCTGTGCCCGATTTTGACCCCCCCCCCCCCCAGCCCCCCCCCCCAAAAAGTTAGATTCTGAGGAGGAAAAACACCCCGATTAGGCTGACCTAACGACACAGAATGAGAACTTCGTACTTAAAAGAATGTACCCGCCCCCAAGAACTCCTCACTGTGTAGTCCTCTTTCTAACTCATTCCACAACTCCTCATTAGAATATTTTCTAACGAGAGCTTATTCACGATCAGAAGTCTCACCTACGCTTGTTGATGCTTTACCCGCAAATTCTACTTCTTCCCGATCCTATTGCTGCTCATGTGCTTCCCTATTCGGATCACTAAAACTTAACAAAGTATGTATTGTCCTCTCACACCTTTCTTCATAATCGGACATTTCAGGAAGGGAAGAGCAAATATAAAGAAGGGAAAGATGAAAGAAAGGGAACTTATCGAGAAAGAAGGAAAGTGAACCTTTGAAGCAAGCAGAGAGAAAATCACTCGAAGTGCTCTGAAACGGCAAGAAAGATTGCCAAGCGGGAAACTTACCTCACATTTATATAGTAACCTCCCAGCAAATGAAGAGGCAAGTCACAAAGGGCGAAAAGACATTCATTTGATGCATCGTCCTTGCTTCACTTAGTAGAGACCCAATTTATAAGAAACCCGATCTTTGGTTCAGGCCTATTAATATACATGTAAACACGGACCTTACCCTTCGTTAATGACATTTATTATCTCATTCATTTATTACTCAGCTAACAATTAGAAAAATCCATTGAAATTAATTCCATAGGATCTTCTCATTTCCATTCAACGATCTAGTATTGCTTGGTTCCTAAGTTGAGATAAGTTGCTATTTGACATGTTGTTTTAGTATAGACAAAAAGCAGACACTGAATTCAAATGTTAAAAATATTTTACCAATTGGCTTAGTGTTATTATACTTATCAAACGAAGGATATAGAATATAGAATATTTGCTATTATTTGTTTAATTAAAGTGTTATAATCTTGTTAATTAGTTTTTCTAAGTTCAATGTTTTTGTATGTTTAGAGACTGAATGCTTATGGCTACAAAAACTCAAGCAAAGATTATGAGTGAGTCTAGAGACAAAAACTCCATTTATAAAGTTTGATTTGATTTTAAATACAGATTTAAAACTCACACTGTTCATGCAGCTCAAATTCTTATTAAAATTTCAAACACTTAGCACCTTAATTAAAGTCATATAGTAATCATTAAAATGAAATCAAATATAGAATTAACCAGAAAACAAACTGCATTTTATTATATCTAAAACAACCTTAACTTAACAATCAAAATAATTCATGTAACTGCTAAATCATAGCTAAAGATGAAATAATTCATAATGCGACTACAGCATTTAGTTTAATTAAACAGCCGACAAAAGCTATAATAAAATAAACAAGCAATATTAAGGCAATCAGTCTTAGCTAGCGATCATGTCGGGCAGCCATAGGCGACAACGGAGAGTAACTGTACCCGGTGAAAACAGCAGTAGAAGAGGATCCTCGAATGCGAAAAGTAGATGTAGAATATCGAATGGAAGACGTTAAAATGGAAAACATGTCTACTAGAAGATATTTAAGTTGATGAAATATTGAAATGCTTCTCCTCAGAATCACATTTATCAAGACTGCACAGATCGTATCTCTAAATCTGCCCATTTTCTCTCTTTCAACTCAATATTATTAATTCACATCACCCTTCTCTGTAACTGATGCTTGATGGGGTCATCTTACTATTGTTTGATATATAATGATATATTATTAATTCCAGTATTTTACTTCACCGGCCAGATTGGATGGTGGCTAATAATTATAGTACTACTCCAACCTCTAGTTACTCAAATACCCCTACCTATTTTCTACTAAAAAACACATATATTATACATGTAGTTACATAAATTTGCTATCAACTTCTAATGGTCGATAATCTCTATTAACTATCAACTAATACAAACATATAAATCAATTAAAACCTTACACAATTCTTTTTATCGGTCCATCTCAAAGTATAAATAATTTTCTTTTTAGTGGTCATTTATTTGTTGGAAGAGATTATTATACATGGATCATTAAACAATCACTCATTAATTTAAAAAAAAAATAACTTAAGTAGAACAGGTAGTACAAAAAAATGGAATTACATTAATATAGACAAGTATTTGGAATAAAAAGTTTGGTATAAATGTGTATTGATCTATATAATCAGGAAAAGTTGGCAATTTATTGGAGTAAAGTATTTGTATTTTGTGGAAGGGTAGAAAAGTGATTTCGTTGTTTGCAGTACTTAGAAGAGGATAGATAGAAACAAAATAAGAATAAAAATAAATGCAAATGGAAAATGGAGACATAATGTGGTCATTCAGCATCAGATGTGGCTTCTAAACTTTAGCCTTTATGCCATGAAATGTCGACACTTTACTCATCTTCAAGTACTGGTTAGAACTTAGAATGGGGAGTGGGGGCTAGAGCAGATGGTCAGTCAATTGATGTGAAAGCCAGGAGCGAAGGGTTCGATCTCCATGGTGTGTAACAAAAAACTCTCCAAGGTAATTAAGATTAAATTATTGTATTTTTAAACCAATTTTTGTATATCATGAAATTTCAAAACATGAACATGGTATTGCATTAGTAAGTAAACTTGTGGGGGTGGGGATAGGTCCAGCGGAAAGCAGCATCAAGTGAAGGCCACTGCTAAAAAAAAAAAAAAAATCTCCTCTCCTTGGATATGTTAGTTGCGTGTCCTAAGAAAAAAAGCATAAGAAATCTTGTTGAAGTGCATACCTGGTTGTACGATGGTGGTTTCCATTTTCATCAAACTCTGAGTCAAGTAGAAATACTACTTTGGACTCAACCCCACAACAGAAGCTCATCTCCACAGTATGTAATATATATATATATATACACATACAGTAATGTATGCTTCACAGGTTGCCATTGCTTAATAGCTCAAGTTAGGTGGTTCCTTTATCTCATATTCATTCATTTTTATTAGTTTTCTATATTAAATCATTGTAACCTTAATTCGTTCATAGCTTTTTAATAGCTTAAGTTAGGTGGTTTCTTTAGCTTAAGTTAGATACTATTGGTTTAATAAATTTCCTTAAAGAAAGGTGAAGGCTAGAAGTCTTTCTACAAGACATTTTACCATCTTTCTTTTTTTTTTTAAATAATTCAATGAATCGTGTACACAGAGACCGAGATCAAATTCAGTGTTATTTGTTCTGTTTTATAAGTTAGACATAATTACAAATTCAATCATACACTTTTTTTTTGTGTAATTTATAATATAAAGTCAAAATTGATACATTATATTTGATATCAAGACTATATATTGAAGATCCACTGGATTATTATAAATAAAAATAAAAAAAGGATTTTGAGATGTCTCGAAGAGAGACTTCTATCCTTTCAGAAAAAAAAAAAAAAAAAAAAAAAAAAAACATATACTTTTTAAACAAACAATAATTGCCAATGATACTTTTTGGGTGAAAGTTTCTGAAACTAGATTCTTCCAATCAATGTGAATTTGTTTAGAACATTTCACATAGCTAAACAAGCCCCAGTTAATTTGTACATAAATCTTTCCATTCCCACCCGATATTCCTACATTTTATCATAAAATTCACTGAGATTCAACATTAATTCTCAAAATCATTAGAAAAAAAAAACACTTATCATGCATGTAAGCACGCAAATAGAAAGAAGAGCAAGACAACAAAAACCTGCGGAAAAGATTGAACAGATTGCTGATCTCTTGGCAAAAAAGCAACTTCATCTCTTTTCTTCCGCACAAACTCAATGTCCTACTCGGCTGTTCCACCTATAGCAAGAGAAAGAAAAAATAACATGTCATGCTGAACCATCAATAACACTACCCCATACATTATATTAAACAGTTGCAAAGCACAATAATGCATCCAATTACTAAAAGCTAGAACTCATTAGTTAGATTACAAAGTTAATGATACATTGCAGACCAGAACTTCCTTGAGTTCATACTAAATGCCTAATCAGTTAACTTCCAGTAATTGAACGTTCTATTTTCAGGGCATCAAATACAAACAAAAAAAAAGTTAGCCACTTTGAAAATGTCCGAAATGCAGAAAAAGATTTCTCAGTTAACATATATATATACCAAAAATGTCATTAATTGAGAAGAATCTTCCACCTGATCAATAAAACGCTTCACAATATACCGGAAGCTCTCAGTCATACTCATTTCATGGAATTACCTTAAACAAAAAAGTGGAATAGTTGCCAGTTCAAGAAAGGATATATCATATATGGTAGCTCTACATAGCAAAGTGTATGATAGCATGCAAATCCAACTTGTTTTTATTGTTATATTTGTGTTAATTTTGCGTAACGTATGCTTAAAAATATAGTTTTATTTGATTATTTATTTTTGTGTTAGAACAGTTGGATTTTTAATCAGGATTGCTAGTTAATTAGGAGTTGTTATTAGATCGTATCTTAGCAACCTATTATTACGGTAGAATTGGTTGGGTCGACGTTATTCCTGATGGCTATAACTTATCCTTAATATGAATTAAGGAACCATAATTGAATCAATGATCAATCGAATCGAGTTTCGCGCCGATGTATGCTTTAACTGAATTCGTTTGGTGTTATTTCAATTTAATATTAAATTCTGTCACTTGCTTTAATTCTTTTTAATTAATTAATTTCGTTTCGATTTTTAATCTCCCCTCTTTATTTTAGTTTGTTTTTAATTTCGATTAAGCTAGTTCTTAGGGTTCGACTCTTCTCACCCTATTTACAAGTTTGTTTTGTAGGAGAGCATATTTTTATTTTTGGTGGATTCAACACCCATCAGTGTACTGCCAGCTGTTCAACCGCAGAATGAGCACATTCTTCTTGGAAGTCTAAAGATTTAAACCAATGTTTCAGCAACTGCATAATAACATATGTTGTTAGTTTTATGATGTGTAAAATAAAAACCATGCAGTATTTTGAGCATGAGAAACAAGTTTATGATAAATCAATAATTAGTTCATAATGAAAGGCCATCAATCATAAAAAAGAAAAAGAAGAAAATAAAAATTTGAAGATACAAAATCACAAATTACTGACCTTTATAGCAGATGAAAAGTTAAAGCCCTTTCCTGACTTGCTACTTCCCTTGCTGATTTTATTTTATATTCCAGAACATCCATATTACAATATCAAAAGATTCAACATATATACATATGACTTCCAAGGTCACTCAATCCACTAGTTGCATTAGTTTCACCTTTTTACCTTCTACTAGAAACCTGCGTTGCTTCTTCTTCTCCGCCTTCAGGTTCACGCAACTCATCCTCTGCAGGGATAGCAGAGAACATAATGAATTGTAGATTGACAGCTACATAATGCTCCAGGCGCTACTATACTAACAGTATTTTCTATAATCTAGCCTAGAAAAACAAATATTCCAAACTAGTTGCTGGGACAATAGAAAATGCTATTTCCTCAATTCCGAATCCTTTATCTTTGCTTAAATTATTGGGTTTAGACATTAAACCAATTAAGTCAAAGAAGCACTTTATATTTGCTATTATGACATGCCTTAAAAAGTTTTCAAGCAATAATTTGTTCTTGTACAACTGGTAATATCATCCTAAACACCCGAGAGCAACATTTCCAGCATAAATTATAATTGAATTTTTTACTTGCAACAATGAATGATCATGCATGAAAGTATCAATAATAGTTCATGCACCTAAAGGTAGCAGCAAGCAAATTGAAGCTGTTGTATGCATTTCGAAGCTTACTCTTAGCAGCTTTCTTTTTAACACATATTGAAGATTCTTCTTTGCAAATTTCCTTGCTTTCTTGCCAAGTTTCCACATTTCCTACAAATCCATAAATAAATACCTAATTTCTGCTTCCAGCCTTGAAAGTACACACACAATATTTAGTTAAATACAGAATAGAAACTAAACGTGGTTTAATATGCTCTTGTTGTGTAATACAGATGAGAGGACAACAAAGGTAAAATAAACACTAGAAAAAAAAATTAGACTTTTATAGGACACCTAATTGTTTTAATATCTTACACCTCTTTTCAATTTTTCATAACATTATATCATCAACTATATATATATATAGAGAGAGAGAGAGAGAAATTATATCATCAACTATATATATATATATATATATAGAGAGAGAGAGAGAGAGAGAGAAATTATATCATCAACTACTAATATGAGTTGAAATTAAAAAAAAAAAAAAAAATACAACTAAAAATGTCATTAGAAAGTCTTATTTCTTAGGAATTAAGTTGCTAACTATTTGTCAGCACTCAGCAGCTCACGACGTGTTTACACTTCATTGGAAATCGGAAGAGATTAATCATATTTATTTAATCAAGAAAATAGTTGAAGATATGAATTACAAAAGCTTGTCTGTTGACAAGAAACTGGAAGGAAGAGAAGGATAAGAAGAAGAGTTTTGGTAAATCAGAGAGGAACGTGGAACATACAAAAAATATAAATGGATTTCGCGAATTAGGTTCCAATCCCATTTCTTTCGCCTTGTTGTTTAATTTTCTTATTTTAAACGTTTAAACTACGTCGTCTTGACATAGCCAAAATAAAAAATACATTTACGGTTGAACTGTGGTTTTTAATTTATATATTTATATGAATTTAAGTATTGGTGCCTGGATGGATTTCAAGAGGCTATTTAATTCTACGTGTCAGTTTAATAACTCATGTGTAATGGTTGAGTTATGGTTTACCATTTTTCAGGTGAGAAAGAGATTTTTTTTTTTTTTTTTTAAATTTTCTTTTTCATTTTTTCCCGCTATGAATATTAATATTTGATATCTCTAATTGGGTGTAAGTCACGAAGTCTCAGTGAAAGAATCGGTTCAATTCAATAATTTTTCTATGGCTAAGAACTTAAAAAACTTCAAAATCACAATTTTACAATTTTTAACGTCTCTTTTAGTCTCTGTCATACTCTATCTCAAACTGAGAAATTGTTGATTGTGGACTGATTGAGAATCAGATATAAAATGAAATAGAAAGAAAAAATCAGCTTAAACGGGACCAAATTGAACCAAACCAACAACAGTGAGTCTAAGTCAACGACCTAGCGAGCGCTATGTCAAAAGCCAACAACCATATTCACCACTGCCATTGACCATAATCCGCCGGCCAAACTTCAGTCACCTCCTGCAACATGTTAGCCATGTATCCTTTACCTTTCTACCTAGTATGCTGTTATGTGTCATCTCTCATCTTCTGCCACGTGTTCTTTACAATAGTATTTGAATTTTCAATCTCTTGTCAGCCTGTTTATCTCGCACTCCAGTCTAATTTTTTATATTTTGGAGTATTATAGAGTGTTCTAATTTTACAATATTTTTTTTTGACTTTAAGACATAAAACCTAATCCATATTAGACTTGGAAATTGTTTTCTACGCTCCTAAATATGTCATGCATCCTGTTTGTATAATTTGACACACAATATAATCATAATTTCACATTGAAAGCTCTAACACTTATTTTCCTATGAAGTTACTGTAGATCCAAATTTCATCTCTTATGCAAATTCAAGACTCAACTTAAATTTATTTAATTAATCGTTACTCAAGTATCCTATTATAACTAGTACTTTAATTATTTTCTTCCCACATCACTTAAATAATTAGTAATATGTAAAAAAATTATTTTGCAGTAATTTAGAACTACATCCACTTTAATTTTAAATTCAAATTGAGTATGTAGGTAAATATAAAGTTTAATCTCACGTTATAGACTCAATAAACTTAAAAAAAAACCTCATTTTTCTTTCAATTAATATAAAATTTATACACAGTTTAAAGTTGGTTTAAAATCTATTTTATTTATAGTTTACCATGTTCTTACATAATTTCAACATGCATATCTCTTTTGTGTTTTTTTCGTTGTTTTTGATGAGTGTTTTGTGCAGAAACAATAATTAAATAGAGATATGAGCCAAAATAATTAAATTGAGACATGAGCCAATTGGTAACCAATGGCTTTGTGTCAATCTAGATTAGAGATCTAATTAATTTTTTCTCTTAATAATATTCTTTTTTTTCATGCATTTTTCTCCTAATAATTCGAGATTATTTCTTTTCAAATAATTAATTCTCTTCATTATTTTTATCATACATCTAAAAATATAGTCTTCAAATAAACTTAATTTTAGATTATTACATTTTTGCAATAACTTAGTTTTTATCATTCAAGTTAATCAGAATATTTTTTATGTTTTTCCTTTGTTTTTGTTTTCTACATAATAAATTAAGATGGTGACTCTTTTAAATATTTTTCGCGTGTTTTGAAAATCCCTATTTTTATAGTTTTCTCAAAATCAGTTATTGGGTTGTATTCACATTGACTAAACCATGGACATTAAGCTAAAACTGAATTCACATTCTAACTCTCCGTGACAAGAGTTTTGATTTGTTATACTCATTTTTTAGTTTTAGTGCGGAAATGGAGAGGGCGTTTGACGGCAACGGTAGGGTTAACAAATGTTTACTTGGGTATGTTAGGGTTCACGTTTAGAAAAGTGAATCAAATTACTACTTAGTCCTGTAAACCGATGTAATAAGTCCATGTATTTTCAAAATTTTGTTAATTATGTACAAAAAAATTGATCAAGGGTGAAATTGTTACGTCAACACAAAATTTACTGTGTTATTTGATTAAAATTTATTTTATTAGAGTTAAATTGCAATTTCACTAAAAATTTAGAGTGAATTTTTATATTAGGCCCCAAAATACACACACGCTCTTTGGTTTCATCTTTCTCTCTCTCTTACTTGACTAAAATCTAAATCCTATTTTCATCGCCACCCTCTTTTTCTCTTTTTGTTGTGCCGCCACTGTTCTATGCGCCTCCACCATCATCACCATCCTTCTCCTCCCCGTCCACCTCCGTGTGCTCGCCATAAGTAAGGGTTTCCAGGTTTCTCTGTTACCTTACGAGCTGGATTCTCTCTCTTTCTCTATGCGCCGCTGGCTCAGCGGTTTTGTTGATTAGACTTTGGTTAATCGGGCCTCACGTTTTCCCCACTACATCCATCTCTTTCTCTTTGATCCTTAGCGCACCACGCATCACTCCCAAGCCTAGGGTTTACAACTCCATTTCATTTGATATGGTTTCAAGATTAGGGCAACGGTGATTGCTCCTTTGCTAGCTTAGCTTTGATTGTTGTTGTGCATATTATTTCGTTATTTATTTAATTTACATCTTTGAGGGGATTTCGGGATTTGGATGGCATTGGGGGATTTGATGGCGTCTCGGTTTTCACAATCTTCTGTTGCCGTCGTGTCCAATCACTACGACGATTATGCTTCCACTCGTGCTGAGGATGCTGGAGATTCGGTCTCGCAGAGGAGAGATTCTGATGCTGCTAGCAGTAGTTATGGCAATGCTGCTGTTACTACCACGAGTATGGCCTATTTGCCTCAGACTATTGTGCTCTGTGAGCTTCGGCATGACGCATTTGAAGCTTCTGTGCCTACTGGTCCATCCGACAGTGGTCTTGTCTCCAAATGGAGGCCTAAGGACCGAGTAAGCCTTATCCTTTTTACTATAAATCCCTTCATTTTCTTACTAATCCAATTTCTTACTAATTGGTTTTTGTTGCTAGTTGATGTCATACTGAATTAAGTACATATGAAATTATAGATTAAGTTCAATCGGAGTGATTGGTAAATGCAACGGCTACTTGGGCTAACAGTTTTTTTCTTTTCTCCGTTAATGGATTGGGAGGCTGAATCAGAGTCGTCATTATTAGTTTGATAGATTGACTAGACAAGTCTCAAGATGACATTTTTTTTAACTTTAATTTTGGTCTGTATATATTATTGCCCCAGAATGTTTAGGGTAATGCTGATATGTGACGGAATCATTGTCTTGTTCATCACCTACCATGTTGATTCCTTGTCCAAATGCTTTCATCCAATCCTTGTTGTCATATAAGAGCTACTGATGTTTACGTTCTCTTTTATTATTACCATGTTCTATTACAGCATATATGCTCTTATCTCTTGGGTTCTTATCAACAACACTGTCATCCTCATTTACCATTTTTATAATGTTTACACACAGAGGTTGATACTAAAGATCGATCATTTTATTTTATCTCTCTTCTATCTACTTGTACTATAAATGATGACTTACTGTTGTTTTATTTGATGTATCTAACCAACATTCGCTCCTATCTATCTTATCTATCTACTCTTTTGTGTCTCCTATCAAATTTCCAATTACATATTTCTCCACTGAAGTGTGGTACCGCATGCCATTTTCTTAACCCTTATCGCGTCAATGTTGTGCTTCACTTTTGGGGAGTATCTTGTGTTATTCCATTTTGTTTGGACCTTTTATCAAGTTCATTGTTTGTAGAGGATGCCTTCATGGTGCAGTATGATGTTCCTCTTCCCAAATAAGTTCTGGTTATAATTGAGTTGGCAATCAACCTACAATATCGGTCCACTTTAGCACTCGCTTGGCAGTTGTTTTGCTAGATCTCATGCATAGTTAAGAATAAGAGAGAGTTCTTTAAATTGTATTGGAATAAGTGAAAAATAAAGGATTTTTGAGCTTTGTGAAATTCCAGAGATTGGAAATTAAAAGATTGCTATGCATGTCTTATGATCATTTAGCTTTTATAAAAAGTTTCATGCAGGAAATGAAATAAATGCTTATTTTGTCATGATGCAATGCTAGAATTTCCCAAAACTTTACTATGTGTTCATTGAAGTTGGTGGCTCATCAGTGACATTGGAGATTTTGATGAATAATGAATAGTTGTTGGACAACCACCCAACCTGAGTTTAACAACAATCCATTATTGGCTGCCGTTTTCTTTTGATTTACTGCTGTATATTGGAATTAAGGACAATTAATCAATTGCTTGTGGTGATGTGGTGTTGAGGGCGGTGGGTGGATTCAAGCAACTGTTTGTGCTGTTGACTATTACGTGGCCATGCTTTTACTTATCTCACATCTGCCAAAGAAATTTTGATTATTTATATCAATGTTTTTCATTTGTTAATAAGGGCCTGAAAACCTAGTATATATTTACATTTACATGTATAAATGTTTGGATTAACTATGAACTTTTTGTGCAGATGAAGACGGGATATGTAGCTCTAGTGTTATGTTTAAATATTAGCGTTGATCCACCTGATGTAATAAAGATTTCTCCTTGTGCCAGAATGGAGTGCTGGATAGGTGCTTCTTTGCATGCTGATTCTCTTTTGTACATTTGATCTAGTTTCCTTTTCTTCCCCTTCTCTCCCCCAGTGTCACCCCATCTAGTTTTGGTTGCTTCCAGTTCACATTAATTTTTAACTGAGAATGTTATAGTATATTTTGGTGATATTGAATTTTTTAACTCTGTTTCTATTGTATTGGTAATTTGTATAATGGGAAAAGATAGGAAAACTTCAGCATACTTGTTTCAACTTTTGCACCTCACAATTTTATAGATTTTCTAATATTCTGGTTCCTGTTCTCAGTTTTCAAGTTTCCGTAAATATTATAAATAAATTTTGAGGAAAAAGTTCTTTCATCTAGATAGATAGAATTCAACCTTCTTTTTGGATGTTTGACGTTTTCTTTTTGACAGACCCATTTTCAATGGCACCTCAAAAGGCTCTTGAAACGATTGGGAAAACTTTGAGTATGCAGTATGAAAGATGGCAACCTAAGGTGACCATATTGTCTTCATGCCCTTCTACTTTGAGGTGAAATATGTTTCAGCTTCCAGTTTTGTAATATCTGTTATCAATTGATGAGCAGGCTCGCTATAAAGTTCAACTTGATCCTACTGTGGATGAAGTTAAGAAACTTTGTAATACATGTCGAAGATATGCCAAGTCTGAGAGAGTTTTGTTTCACTATAACGGGCATGGTGTTCCCAAGCCAACTGCTAATGGTGAAATTTGGCTGTTCAACAAGGTTTATTTCTTTAATCTCTCATATATTCTTCTTGCATTTATAGTTTTCACTTGCTATAACCTTTTTTTTTTCTCTGGTTGTGTGACAGAGCTATACACAATATATCCCTTTGCCAATTAGTGATCTTGATTCCTGGTTGAAGACGCCATCTATATATGTATTTGACTGCTCAGCTGCTGGGATGATTGTCAATGCCTTTTTAGAGGTATTCACCAAATTGTCTGTCTGTCAATTATTTGTTGTGGTCATAATTTGTTATTGCAATGTTGAATTTTAACGCTGCAATTGCTTTGTCCTGATTTTTGGTATGGCTGTTGCGTTTTCTTGTAATAGCTCCACGACTGGAATTCTGCTAGTTCTACTGGATCTGTCAAGGACTGTATACTGCTTGCAGCTTGTGAAGCACATGAGACTCTTCCTCAAAGTGCAGAATTTCCCGCTGATGTGTTTACTTCATGCCTCACTACACCAATCAAGATGGCATTGAGATGGTGAAACTCGTGTCTTTTCTAATCTTAATTTTCATAAATACTCTGTCCTTGCTTCTTCTTTTCAGATAGTAACTTTTGGCTTGAGCAAATTTGGTCATAAATGTGTAATGCAGGTCTTGTATGTTGGTTTAGTATGTACTTTTTTTGTTCGTTTCCTTGTTATTTCTTTCTTGTGACATAATTAAACAATTTTATTTGCTTAATTTTTGGAATATATGATCAAAGAGTTGATTTTCTTTTTGTTCGTGTGAGGCCAATAAAACTGAGAGGTCATAATTGTGATGTCATACTTTCCGTAGGCATTGTACCCTTTTCGCGTATGTGAGATCTACGAAGGGCTTGGTTCGTATGTCTTGGTTAGAATTGTTTCTTGCTAACTCATTGATGTGTTCCCATTATTCTGGAGGGAAGGGGTCTTTCCTCTGGCATTAGCTAGGTTGATAAACTTCAAGATGTGGTAACACAACCATTTAGTTCAATTCAGTTGTTTGAATGCTTCATGGACATGATGGTATGAACCAAAACCTAGTCTAAAGTGTTCATTAATAACTTTAATATAAATAAAATAATAAAAGAGTTTTGTTTGGGTTAAAGAGTGTGAATTGTTTAATCCTTTAATGTTGATTATCTATGAAGGTAGCACAAATGACAATGAATTACATATAATGGAAACTCTGAGTTGCAAATCTGTGTTAATTTGCAATAAGTTGTTTGATTTGCGGTTTATACTTTGGAAGGGTGGAGTGGAAGCTACCTTCTATAAGCTGATCAGTAGGCATGTCAAAGATATTTATATTATTGTGATTTTGGTATGAGGAAAGTTGTGATACTAGGTTTCCAATGTTTCTTTCCTCCTCTGCTTAGTTGAGTATCAATGTGTTACGGACTTTTGGAAATCCTTCCCAATCCCATTATTCTGTCCTTATATTTTCACTCAAGCGAGCCACTGACCTCCATCTTCCGATTTGTCTGTGCTGGTAACACAACATGTTACAGTCTTACTTTTGAATTAGACCTTGTTACTTGTTTCCCTTCCCCTCACTTGAAGTACTAGAATGATTGCATTCCTATTTTTGATTGAATGTCACTGGGTATTTGAGTAGGACAGCAGATTTCAATGCAACCGGGAGACTTCAACCATTCCTGCTATTCTGAGAGTTTTTTGGTATTCTCATTAGTATTCTTGTGCTTTTTGAAAATTACGTAATGAGGATGACTTTGATAAATCTATGAGGTTTGGCTATTTCTTAAACTTAAGGATGTCTGTTTATAGTCATGTTAGGACAAAAATGAAGCCTTTATGATCCCTTTTTTGCTATGGTTAACTTTGCTCAGTTGATTCCCAATGTTTGCCTGAGCATCGTTCCCTTCTAAGACATTAATTTATTGATGGTCTATATCATTCATCTGCTGCTAACAGAAAAAGTACAAGCACATTATTTCAGGAGAAGTAATTTTCTCCTTGCATTTTTGTTGCCTATAAACAGATTCATCTGTAGTTTCTTGGAGTTGCTGAGTTGGTTGTTTACAGATGGTGTGAATATTGCAACTGTAAGTTTACGTCATCTAAATGTATTGTTACTTTATTTACCTACCATGATGAGATGTTGAATCTTCTGGAATTAGCCCTGTGGGTGTGAATTACTATTCTTGGATGTTGTTTGACTTTTGCTTCTTGTTCTGTTATTTACTCGATGATTCTATGTGCCAATTCTGGATTTCCTGAAAAGGTTATGTTAAATCTTGCCAAATTTGTGAACTCTTGCTGTGTATGATTCCTCTGTTGTTGCTTTCTTTATTGTTTTAATTAAATGGGTCGCCTTGATGGCGTTGTTACCTTTTTTTTTGTGTTCATTAACACACAACACATTGTCATGTTGTCTACTGCTTTGTTACCCACTCTTATGTTTTACAGGTTCTGCAAACGTTCATTACTACATGAGTCCCTTGACCATTCACTAATAGATAAAATCCCTGGTCGACAAAATGACCGCAAAACACTGCTGGGAGAATTGAATTGGATCTTTACAGCAGTGACGGACACAATTGCTTGGAATGTTCTTCCCCATGGTAAATTACTTTTAGAATTTTTTTTTTTTTGCTGTTTAAATATGTAACTTTTCTTTTTTTGGACTTCCATGATCTTTTTACTTCCACAACTTGTGTAAATTATTTTCATGTTGCATGCCACCATCACTTTGTCTTTCTTGTGCAGATCTTTTCCAGAGATTGTTCAGACAAGATTTATTGGTTGCTAGCCTGTTCAGAAATTTTTTACTGGCTGAGAGGATAATGCGTTCTGCTAATTGTTCCCCAATTTCTCATCCAGTGCTACCCCCAACTCATCAGCATCATATGTGGTACTAAAGAAATTTCTCTGTTCATAATTTTTTTAAAATACTGATATTATATATTACTTGTTAATTTGTCGTGAAACTCTCAACCTTCTCAATGTTCTGTGCAGGGATGCATGGGATATGGCTGCTGAAATTTGCCTTTCTCAGCTTCCATCTTTGGTTGAGGATCCTAATGCCGAATTCCAGGTGTGATGCATATTCTCTTATTATGGCAGGCCTTTGGATTCTATGTCCTTGGTTGTTATGTTTCTGCTATTGATATGTGTTCCTTAGTTGTCAACTATAAATCTATTTTTAGTATATATTTATTTTTATTATTTGGTCGCTGAAACATTGTGGTTAAGAAGTTTGACTGTCCAGAAATACAATAACTTGGCTCAAAAATGTTTTGGACCCGCCCATAATTTTTGCGAGCTACCTGCTTGCCCTTGCAGAAACACATAGCTGAAGAAAATATTCCCCATAAAATTATCGGCATATCAATTCACATAAACTAGAGAATTAGTACAATGACAACGCCCAAAATAAAAGCCAAAACTAGCTCCGCTTTCTACTCTAAATTGATTGGATCTAGTTATGAGACTTTATGAAGAATTTTTCTCCTGTTTATTTTTTCCCTTGTTTGAAGTTAAATTCTATGGGATCAACTAAAGATCAATTGTATTTGTATCTTTTTTAGTTAGTCATAGATTGACTAGGATATATGGGGCTCTATTCTTTTCAATTTTACTTGAAATTCTATAAACAAATTGGTGATTATAATTAGAATTATTAAAAAAATTAAATATTCATTATAGTTTTTTTTTTCTATTTATAATTATATTTTGTTGTATTTATAATCTAACCCTTGTACATTTTATAGTTCTGATTTTCCCTGGTATCTGTGTCCTACATTTTTTAATACCCATTTTCCTATGTTCATTTTCTTGATTCTCTGTATCGTGCAATATGATTACTTAGAAAACCACAAGTTTACATAGATTTTTCTGCGTAATAAATTTACAATTACAAATCTTAGCACAATGACTATGAACATAATTGGAAGTCACAGTGTGATGGGAATCAAACTAACAATGTTGAATTGACCCTGTCTTTATACAAGGAAGTGTTCCCTAAGGAAGCCAAATCAAATTCGTAATAGAATCTTGACACAAAATCAACTAGAGATTGAGCAACCTGGTATTACTTCGCAAAAGGGATTAGTTTTTGATAAGTTCTAATTGATTAATGGAAGAAGTAAGCTTCGGAGTATAACTAAATCTACATTTTTGCTTTTCTTAAAAACTTCTTACTTTATTAATGTAAAGCCTAGTATTTATGTTGTCTTAGCTCAAGTGAAAATCCTAAGACAAATCGGCAATAATTGGTTTGGAGCTTTAAGTTAAGTATATATCAGGCTCAACAACTCATTATTACTTAGTAATACATGATTAACTAAATATGGACTTGTAAACTTAATGAAATAGAGTTTAAAAGATAACCATAAGCTTGAAAAAACAGAAGAGCTCAAACGAAAATAAAATACATATTTGGATCTATTTGAAGGCTCGCAAGCCTCTAGCAGCTTCAACATTCTTTGCCCTTTTCTTAATTCCTTTGCTCGGCAAACAAACCTCATGCTGCAGTGACAATATCATAATGAACACTTTGACTCTGCCTATTGTATTGTCTATGAATCTGTGTTTGTTCTGTTTCAGCCGAGTCCATTCTTCACTGAACAGCTGATGGCCTTTGAAGTTTGGTTGGATCATGGATCTAAAGATAAGAAGCCACCGGAGCAATTGCCTATTGTTCTTCAGGTGTGTTGCTTTTCTCTTTCTAGGCTAATTTGTTTTATTTCGTGTTGATTCCAGTAGTTCAGGTATTTATCTAGCTTTTTTCTACCAATAAAGTCTGTAAAATTTGTGCTTTTTGTTTTTGGGCATTTCTCTTTTGTGTTAATTATTTCAAGATTAACATTACAGGTCCTGCTTAGTCAATGTCATCGGTTTAAAGCTCTGGTGCTTCTTGGGAGGTTCCTTGATATGGGACCCTGGGCTGTAGACCTGGTATTTGTTGTTTTTTTTTTTTTTTGTTCTTTTACCATTACACTTAGCTTTGCTGAAATTTAAACTTATTTTCTTGTGGTTTACGATGTTTGATTTATGATCAAGTTGCATTGGCATTTGTAGGCCTTATCCGTGGGAATATTTCCATATGTCCTGAAGCTGCTGCAAACGACTACTCCTGAACTGAGGCAAATTCTTGTATTCATATGGACAAAAATTCTAGCACTTGATAAGGTATATTTTAAAGTTGGTGTTTAACTCTGGTATCTGTATTTTTAGCTTGTTTTCCTTTGCTATTTTGCTTCCCAGTTAATCTTGACTTAATCTTTTGATCCACTCATAAACTTGACAATAATTTTAGACCTGTGAACTATAATACTTGATGATTGCTCAAACTTGTCTTTCCTTGAACTAGTGAGAACATATATCATCAAGTAATTTAGCCTACAGTGGTCAATGTGTTTTTGTACGTGTGAGAAAGGAAGAGGGTTCATGTGGAGGAAGGTATTTTTTGGTTGGACTGATGTTGGCTTGACATGCATTGGCATGATTGAGGTCTACAGAAACACAACTCGTTTATTAATCATGTGAACATTTGGAAGCCCCAACACGACTTGTCGTTTTAATGGGTGACTAAAATATGACTCTTGACATGTTTGATTTAGTGGATCATATTATATGTGTCATGACATGCAACACGGCCCACTAACATATGATATTTTATTACTGCGTCATGACTAGAATTCTAAATCTATTAACGAAGTTCCTGTATTCTTCGAGATTGAACCACAAGCTAAATAAATGTATTAGTTAAATTTAAAAGAGATTAAAAAATGACTTTATCCATTGTATTATATGATTTTTTGCGGGTGGTTTATGTGTTATGGTAGGTTAGAATGACACTGCACATTTATTTTAACAGGTTGTAATGCATTCACAAGTCAACTGCTGCAACATTCTGTTTTATGTTGTTTTATAAATGTATCATCTTATTATGATGTGAAACCACTAGGCCCAACCAAACTTCATTTATTTTTATGTTATATGAAACATTTCACATACATTGACCTATTTGAGACCGATGTATATAAGCTTATCATAATGATTCTGCTTAAATGTTTTTCCATTGTTTGCATCTTCAATTTCTTGATAATATCTTTGCAACCATTACTTTTATGTTCTACAACATCCTCATTAATGTTTCTTATGAATGAATCTCTATGCTATGGTTCACAGTCATGTCAAGTTGATCTTGTCAAAGATGGAGGGCATACATATTTTATCAGGTTTCTTGACAGCATGGAAGCATATCCAGAACAGCGAGCAATGGCTGCATTTGTTTTGGCTGTTATTGTTGATGGGCACAGAAGGGGCCAAGAAGCTTGTATCGAAGCTGGTTTGGTTCATGCATGCTTAAAGCACCTTCGGGGCTCAATGCCAAATGATGGTCAATCTGAGCCTCTTTTTCTTCAGTGGCTTTGTCTGTGCCTGGGAAAATTGTGGGAGGATTTTCCAGAGGCCCAAATGATAGGCTTACAGGCAGATGCACCTGCCATATGTGCTCCTCTAGTTGCTGAGCCCCAACCTGAGGTTTTTGTTTTTTACAATTGTGTTGCCAGTCTAGAAATCATTTGCTGATATGCGTCGTTCACACAGTGAGATAACTCCTCAGTTGGAATTCTATATTTTTTCCAGGTTAGGGCTTCTGCTGTGTTTGCATTGGGTACTCTGCTTGATGTTGGGGGCAATGTATGCAGAGATGGTGTTGCTGGTGATGATGAGTGTGATGATGACGAAAAATGTAGAGCTGAAATCAGCATTGTTAGAAGCCTACTAAGTGTTGTTTCAGATGGAAGCCCGCTGGTCAGGGCAGAGGTTGCTGTAGGTACGTAAAGTTCATTGAAATACATTTTCCTCGGTTCAAATAAGTTTCTTGCCTGTTTGTTATTGTAGTGATCAATTACAGTTTTCATTATTTGAAATATGTTTGCATGTTTTAAAGTCTAAGAATGAATTTGTATTCAATGGCATAAGCTGTACAAGCCAGAATGCAACAGGGAAATTAAGTACAAGAAATCAGTTCAATAACTAATTACATCTATTACGCAAGTAATGAGAGACAACTTCCTTTTGTTCGAAGCCAAATTATTAGTTTCGTTCTACAAAGAATATTCTTTGAACATTTTCTTGTGTGCTAAAGTAGTTCAAATTGTTGCTGTGTTTTTCACTAATTTCATAATCTTGTAATTTCTATGTCATGTAATGATGGTTTAAGATCTGGAACAAGGTTTTTTTTTTTTTTTTTGGGCTCTACTACTGTTGGAAATCTTTTCTAATGATTGTACTGTGTTTAATTTGTCCAATTAAATGTTTTTTTGCTTTATGATGTTTAGGATGGATTTTATTTTCCTGAAAATTTTGCTATAATTTTTATTTGATGTAGAATCTTATGATTCTACCGATTTACGATTCTTGGATCCTCTTCTAAGTCAAGGTGGACTCTACGAGTTAGACAACCTTGATTACAAGTACAATTGTGAATCTCATGTGCTTTTATTTTTCATTCAACCTTGCAGCTCTAGCACGTTTTGCATTTGGTCACAAGCAGCACCTCAAGTCAGTTGCTGCAGCGTATTGCAAACCTCAGTCAAATACTTTACTCAGTTCCTTGCCTTCTTTGGCTCATATTAAAAGTTCAGGTAGTGGATATACAAGTATCCTGTCTTCTCAAATTGGTTCTATGACAAGAGGTGGTAACGACAACCAATCACTGGTTCGTGATGGAAGGGTCTCCACTAGCAGTCCTCTTGCTACATCTGGAATTATGCATGGATCACCTTTGTCCGATGATTCATCTCAACATTCTGATTCTGGGATGTTAAATGATGTTGTCAGCAATGGGTTAGTTCATCATTCAAGGTCAAAACCCTTGGATAATGTGATGTATTCACAGTGTGTTCTTGCCATGTGTACATTAGCTAAAGATCCTTCTCCGCGCATTGCAAGCCTTGGTCAGAGGGTTCTGTCAGTAATTGGGATTGAACAGGTGGTGACAAAACCTGTCAATTCCTCTGGTGGTAGTGGGCGGCCTGGTGAACCTTCAACTTCATCTCCAACTCCAAGTCTTGGGTTAGCTCGTTCATCATCATGGTTTGACATGAATCCAAGTAAGCCCTATTCTTTTCTTCTTGTCATTTCTATTAGATTGAATTCTTCTTCAAAGAATGTGGTTTATTACTTTCTGATTTCATGTTTCACCTTCTAAATATTGACTATTGAAATATGCTTTCTTGTGTAATATCCACTAATTTTCGTTTGGGCTGTTCATGTCAGGTCATCTTCCTCTAACATTCAGAACTCCACCTGTCAGCCCTCCTCGACCAAGTTACTTAACAGGGATGCGTAGGGTTTGTTCTCTAGAGTTCAGACCTCACTTGATGCATTCTCCAGATTCAGGATTAGCCAATCCTCTCTTAGGTTCTGCTGGAACATCTGGTAGTTCAGAGCGCAGTTTGCTTCCCCAGTCAACTATTTATAACTGGAGTTGTGGTCATTTCTCAAAGCCACTACTCACTACAGCAGATGATACTGAAGAAATGATGGTTAAAAGAGAAGAGAGGGAAAAATTTTCTCTTGAACATATCACGAAGTGTCAACATTCATGTAAATGTTCTTTTTTCTAAATTGCATTTAATTATTAGGTTGTTGAATTTTTAGCTAATTTTTTGTTTATGCTGATGAATCTTTTGTTATCTCTTTTTACTTTTGGCTAGCTGTTAGCAGATTAAATAATCAAATTGCTGGGTGGGACACAAAGTTTGAAACTGGCACCAAAGCAGCCTTGTTGCAGCCTTTCTCTCCTATTGTCATTGCTGCAGATGAGAATGAGCGGATAAGGTATGTAATTTGTAAATCACTTATGCTTATGATGTTATGCTCTTCTTTTGTCCTGCTGACAGTTGTTTTGACATGCTATGTGGCCATGAATGGTGACATTGGCTGTTGTCATGTTGTTTTGGATGTGATTCTACCTGATAATGATCAGCAATCACTGTTGTTGTTTCAGACTTTGGCTGTTAATTATGTAATTACATTAGCTGTCTAGTGAGAGTTTACTGCATGAAGAATAATTTTACCTTGTGAAGTCGACACTTCTTTGAGGTTGTAAATTATTTTGGGTACAGGAAGTCTAGTTAGTTTTTATGGTTTTGTTGGTGTAATGTAAAAGAAATTGTCAAACAAGATCACAACATCAATTCTGTTTTCACTAGTTAAGTAATGGTGCAGGTCATTGCCACTATGATTTTTATGAATCATCTGCTTAAGACAAACATTTTATTTCTCTTTTCAGTTATTTCATTCCTTTAGTCATTAAATTGATATCTTTGTATGTGGCCCAACTATGTCAGTTCAGAAATTTGCGTGCAACAGAATAGAAGACTCTTTCTTTTATCCATGTTTTGATTATTTGTTGTGTTCTTCTCAGAATATGGAATTATGAGGATGCAGCTCTTCTCAATGGATTTGAGAATCATGATTTTCCTGACAAAGGAATTTCTAGGCTCTGTCTCGTGAATGAGCTGGATGACAGTTTGCTTCTTGTTGCTTCAGGCAAGAATTGTTTCTATTTATTTCTAGATTGTATTCTCCATTTATTGGGTTATTGGATTTTCAAATCAATCTTTTATTATACTAGGTGATGGAAATATTCGAATTTGGAAAGATTATACGATCAAGGGTAAACAAAAGCTTGTTACTGCATTTTCTTCAGTCCAGAGTCACAAGCCAGGTGTGCGGAGTTTGAATGCTGTTGTGGATTGGCAACAGCAATCTGGATATCTGGTATGTGCTTTGTAATAACCTAGTATTTATTAATTAATAAGTTATCGTTTGGTTATATTTCCATTTTTGAGACACTCTGTTCCATCCATTTCAGTATGCTTCTGGTGAAATATCTTCCATTATGCTTTGGGACCTGGATAAAGAGCAACTGCTTAATTCTATTCCTTCCTCATCAGATTGTGGTGTCTCAGCATTGGTGAGTTTATCTTGTTTGGTGATTTCTACAAGTCCACTTAGGTCCAGAATATCTCTGAATACAGTGAGAATGTGCTTGAAGTTATTAATGCTATTTCACGTGTGATGATCTCGAAAACTGTGATATTCTATTATTGCTACTTTGCAGGTGTTTTGTGGTGATTTATGATTAATCTCACTTCCTTTTTTTTTTTCAAAGCTCAATTCCTTCAACACATATATATTTCTTCTGCTGAGTGCCAATGAAACCAATCTAGTAAATTTGGAATGACAAGAAAGACCTAAAGTTATGGGCTTCTGCTTAATATGTGATCTATTTGAGTTGAAGCTTATGCTTGATTCATTATTAGGCAAAGTTTCAAGTCTACCAATCATATAATCACTAAGAAAAATATAATCTACATGAACTTGACAGAAGCACATCGACCAAATCCAAAATGAAAATTTATAAGGAGAAATATGAGGTGCAATTCCCATGGATGTCAACTTGATGCAAAAGAGCCAATGCTTTGCAACAATAGACTAGGGTACTTTAATGGGTGATTTTCTTCCTCCCAGCAGCGTGGGAATTGTTTTATGTTTACTATTATGCTGCCATTTCATATTTTTTGCACAAAACTCACTTCACCACAAGGATGTCTCTTTTGTTCTGTCTTAAAAGTTTCATGCAACTGTTGTGACATCTTTGCACGACTGACCATACATCGTCGTCTTTATTTGGGTTTTCTCATCATCGAAATTGACCCCATTGACGAGTTGCAACAATAGTATATGTTCACTGTAATGATGTTTTTGTTCCTTGTTTGATTGTGGAAAACTTGATTAAATCTGATTTAGAGTCATTCCATTATGTTACCATTAGCAAATTGCCGCACCATTTTGTTTCATTTCTTTAATTTGTTTGCCAACTTTGTTTTCTGTAAAGTATCTGAGATTCGTTCCCAATTTATTTGAGTGTTCTTTTGGATGGTTTTTTTTTTTTTTTTTGTCATTGGTATAATGTCTTCTGTTGGTTGTTATCTCAAACATTCTTCTGTGCAGTCTGCTTCCCAGGTTCATGGGGGCCAGTTCGCAGCTGGTTTTGTAGATGGTTCTGTCAGGCTGTATGACGTCCGGACACCTGAAATGTAAGCATCCCTTGAAAGAATTGTCACAATGCAAGATTTATGTACTAATTAAATGTCCTACTGATCTCTCGATAAATGCACTGCTTCATCAACTGTCATGTTTAATTGTGACGGCTTCTAAATCTCAGGCTTGTTTGTACTAAGCGGCCACACCCAAGAGTGGAAAAAGTTGTGGGTCTTGGCGTTCAACCTGGTCTTGATCCTGGGAAGGTAAGCATATTGGCAGTTTTGAATGTATTTTGATGAGTTAGTTTTGATTGTTTCAATCATTAACGCAACTTCAATTATTTTATGAAACATTTCTTTCAACTGTTGCTGTTTCAGTTTGTGACTGCATCTCAGGCCGGTGACATCGAGTTCCTTGATATAAGAAACCCCAGGGATACCTACCTAACAATTAATGCACACAGAGGCTCACTAACTGCTTTAGCTGTTCATAGGCATGCGCCTATCATTGCTAGTGGTTCAGCCAAACAAATTATTAAAGTATTCAGCCTAGAGGGTGAAGTACTGGGTACCATTCGGTACTATTCAACGTTTATGGCTCAGAAAATTGGTCCAGTGAGCTGTCTCGCCTTCCATCCATACCAAGTACTGCTGGCTGCTGGAGCTGCAGATGCTTGTGTTTCAATATATACTGATGACAATGCGCAGGCAAGATAAAACACATTCTTTATCGGTGTTATTTGATTCAGTGACCTTGTCCAGCGGGAGCCAGCACAAGGTAGCTCATACAGATTCAAGTTACATACGGTCACTGGCGAATAATGCTCAATCAGAAGTAACACTTGGTTAGGACTGGAGCCAGATCATGCTGCTTTGGTTTTGCTCGGTCATCTGAAATTTTATGCTACATATTCATTAGCCTCCACTCCAGCAAGGAAAAGATGAATGAAGTCAAGTGAAGGGAAATCCTGCAGCAACATTAACGGGTGGGGGCTTTGGCAAATAATTGTTATATGGGTAAATGTGTGTAAATAGCTTATTTTATTTTCTCCTTTGCATCTTTTTCTTTTCTTTTCCCCGTGTGTTTATCTGTCCATCCCTTTGTTCATTGTAAAATTATTATTTGTGTTACAGAGATGTTGATATGGATATGATCCCCCGCCAATGTGGGGAAATTAACATGTTCGTTTCACTGATTTTTGTATCTATTGTTTCTTTCTTCGGCGTTAACCATCAACAATGCCTGGGAAAAGGTAGCTGAATTAGTTCTCTCAACTCTGAAAACCCTCATTCATTGATATATGAAAGTGCATATGAGAAACAATGTGTAACTAATCCTAAGCAAAACCACACAGGTTGATTGGTAAAAGGCTATATCTTTAACTATACATTCAAATTCTTATAGAAAGAACCTATTTTCAAAAAGAAAAAAAATCTTATACAACCTTCAAAGGACTTCTAATATTATGGATCAAACCAATTATCAATGGTTGTAGCAATAGTAAATAAGTTAAGCAAAGATATTATTGTATGTACATTATGTACACACTACACTATGTTTGACTTGTTGATTTTATTGGTTGATTTATGGATAGTTCTTTCCATGTATTGAGTACTTCAGTGCCCAAAAATTTTCTTCAATAAATAATTAACAATTTTTATAGAACTTTAGAACAGTGAAAGTCAAAGGAGAGAGTTTTTTAGTTAATTTCTAAAACATAGTAAGTTCGGTTCTGGAAATTATTAAATATCAGAGAAGTTGAATTTGCTTAACAGCTAACTTTTAAAATGTAAACATGCATAAATTCTTAAAATAATAAGTAAAAAATATTCGATAACAATATTTACATTTTACACGTTCCAGGTTATAACACCTAACACTTAATTAACTGGAAAGATTTTCATACAACTGGCGTATCATTTAGATACATATTTATATTTATGTTTGTCCATAATATCATCTTATGTTGCCCAATAAGTATTGTCATATAATCTCGATGTCTCCCAAATAATTTGTGTCAAACTTAATAGCAGAATATGACAACCTATTAATCAAATATATTGCAATATTAGAAGCTTGAACCCATAAATAAAGCGGAACAGGAATATGAAACAACTTAGTTGCACATAACTCGCGTATATCCTATGACGATGTTCAACCATACATGTTTGTTGTGGTGTATACAGACATGATATTTGGTGAATTATGCATGTCTCACGAAAATGTTTTAACAAGAATTAACAAAGTCTCCAACCATCAGGATGACAAACTTAATTTGCTACTAAATTGTCCTACACATACTTTTCAAATGCTAAAAACACATATTAAAGAAATCAGACTTGCATTGCAAAGGAATAATCCAAGAGTAATTTGGAAAATCAACAACAAAACAAGCATAAAAACAAACTTGCCAATAACCATAATTAGAGCTGGAGCTATAGATCACAATGAACCTTATCAAAAACATCAGTAAAAAACAACTTCGACATTGCTCTCATGATCAGCACATGCTTATTAGGTCCTTGCTAAAAGAGGCTTATCGAGTTACTAATACAATTCTTAAGACAACGCAATGATGCACGTTTAGAGGTCTTCCTTGATTTCTCTTCTTTTATATTTGAATAATAATGATAAATATCCAAAAACCAAACAGATTGATTTGATTCATTTTTCATATCAAATGTACATTATTAAATTTATACAATGAAATCATTGCCAAATATTATTGAGTAACCATTTCTTAGAATTTTATTATGGTGAGGATGTTCTTGATAAGCAACAAAATAGGTAACTATGGTTCATAGTAGAAAAATTATGTACGCATGAATCTGTGTTTTTATAACTGTAATATACACAAGTTTAATCATAGAAACCATCAAAAACATAACTTTGAATGCATGCAGTGTCTCTGGTGAATGTTCCATTACATAAAACTGGAAATTTATGCACCAGCCTAACAAATTTAACCATACTGGAGAAGCAAAATCAACTCATTTGCTAGTGAAAATGATATGCTTTACCGAGCCAAGGCCATCTTATTAGTCAATAAATCCCCAGAGGAAGGTGCACAGACTACATGGATCAATTGTGATATTATGATAGCAAATAAAAAGCAAAAAAAAGAAAAAAAGCTTCCTACCAAATAGCCAATTTATAAAACCCAATGCCTATAATTTCGATAAAATAATTAAATTTCATAGACTGAAGAATTTCAGACCAAGTCCGGTAGCAACTGCAAGAACTACAGACATTGAAGCAGTTACGAACCTCAACAACTCCTTTTAGATACAACCCAAACTGAAAGAAGAAGCCAATATAAACCATATTCACAAGGATATTTATCCGCTTGCATTTCATTTCCTTCCGCCAACCATACCTTGGGTAGAAGGTCCTGACAAGCTGGGTGATGAGCTACCAGTCACCTTATATCTTCCATCAGAATTGCTAAGAACATTTAAATCTTCAAACAACCTGTAAGATGGAATAAAGGGTTTTTGTCCGGTAGTAGTAGAGTTCCGAGGACCAGAACTCACAAGTGGATCTCCATTCATTGCTAATCCATTGCTTACTCTAGGAATGGAGTTAACGTTCTGCAAAGGCCTTGACGCTTGAGCAGGTGTATAAGATGCAGCAGCATTAGCTTGTGGGGTTGTGATCATATTACTTGTGGTAGGCATATTACTTTGCCCATTGGCATAACCAGGTGTAGCTGCCCATGGTGGAGGGGGATAGCCAGAGGAGTATTGAGGATTCTGTGAATGTGATTGTTGCTGAAATTGGCGTGCAACTTGAGGTAGGAACTGTTGCTGAGGCTGGGATTGAGGTTGGAACTGTTGCTGGGGCTGGGATTGAGGTTGGAACTGTTGCTGGGGCTGGGATTGAGGTTGAAATTGCTGATGAGTCCGAACCTGAGGCTGAGCGTGTAGTTGTGATAGAGAGTGAGGTTGAAATTGCTGTTGAGGCTGATGCACAGGCTGAGGATGTTGCGGTTGAGATTGAGTTTGAAATTGCTGCTGAGGCTGAGGCTGGATATGTGCCTGTTGAGATTGCAATTGATGCTGAGGCTGGAAATGTGGTTGCGCTTGAGATTGAGGTTGAAATTGCTGCTGAGACTGAGTTGGAGAATGCTGTTGCAATTTAGATTGAGGATGAAATTGCTGCTGAAACTGAGGTTGAGACTGAGACGGGGGCTGGGATGGATGCTGCAACTGGGGCTGGGATGGATATTGCAACTGGGGCTGTTGCTGAGGTTGGGCCCAGGGAACTACATAACTGTTGAATCCTGCCTGCCCTTGATTTCCAGAAAATGTTTGGGAACTATAAGGATTCCCTTGTGTGCTCGAGGAAGGTGCTTGAGGCGTACTCTGGTTAGAGGCTATTGGAGTGTGAGGACTGGATGTAACATGCGATGTTGACAAGGAAATACTCAGAAGGTCAATTATGTCCTGCTCTTTTGTAGTTTTAACTGGTGCAGGTGAGTCTGGAAGAGCTAATGCATTGCATGGAGCAGGGCTAGACGCAGTTTGTGAAGAGGAAGTTACAGTGCTAGTTTCCACCGACACAAGTGCCTTGCTGGTGTCATTTGCACTCGGAGGCGGACTTGATTGTGCTTTAGAATGCCTGTATTTACAAAACAAAGTAAAAGGAGTGAACCAAAATTGCAAATGATGCACAAAATAGAATGTCTATAGGTGATATACTTCACAAGTTGATAAAAAATGAAGGGTTCCAAAATGGATCTACTAATACTGCAAACTACTATCTATATTTTGTTTAGGTGCTGCTAAATGCCAGTCAGTGGTTAGAGTACGGAATGATCTATAACATTGGAACTACATTCCACAATTTATACCATATATGATTATCATGCACACTTATCAGCCCTAAACAACATATGAGATTGAGATTTCACAATTTCTACTCATGTAAGTGCTGCTAATTACCAGCCATTGGTAGTAACTGGGATCCTACTGCATGATCACCAATGAGAAGATTCTAAAGTAATGCAACGGCATTCCACAATCTATACCATATATCATTAAGATGCACAGTTCCTTCCTATCAGGCCTAAACAGCAAGTGAGATACAGCATTGGTGATACCTGCGAGCCAGTTGAGCAAAATCATCCTCCTCTTCATCTTCTTCCTCAATATTGCTCCTCGTTGCAGTAGCAACTGGCACAGTAGCATTAATGCTAGAACTTGGGCTGTGATCTTTTACTTCAGTAGCTTTGACATTGGACAATTGTCCTTCAGTTGGCTTAGGGGCCAAATTAGTAGTTTGAATTGGCATAGGAGAACCAGAAGCTATAGCATCATGTTTTGCAAGCAGGATTTGCAGGCTGTCATTTAATTCGAGGCCCTGACCGAGAAGTTCCTCGTCCCTGCCGCATAAACAAGATATTTCGGATTAGCAAACACTTGAATAAATATGCCTAGATAACTACTGCTTTCTATCACGTATCAAGCATTCCATGAGTAGGCATTCAAAGAGCACTAACCCAGTTGTAGTTAGCATCTGCATCAACTTTTTCTGGTTGGACCGGCACCTATTCACAAGATCAACTATAACTTCATCTTTTACAGCCTAAAAAAAAAGAAAAAAAGAAAAAGCATGCGTCAAGAAGCCCAATGTTTAAGCAAGGACAAAAAACTTCATCATCACACATACCGCACAATCATCAGGATTCACAGCTTGCAGCATGTCACTCAAAAGTTCCATAACATTCCTCATGGACTCCAAGCCGGATAAGCTAAACATGTAAGAAAAAGTTCAGCAAAAAGCAAGAGGAATTCATCATTAAGAAATAAATCAGACATGACTAAAATGTGATAACTAAAACACAACTCTAACCTTAATCCTTCAAATTCTGTTGCCATTGTTTCGTCAAGTCTTCTAGAAGAATTGACAGGCATTCCATATCCAGCTTGAGCATGCCTCAATGTTGAATGTGCAACAGGGGGTGTAAATATTGGAGAGGCATCTAAGGAACGCTGGGGGAATCCTACTCCAGAACGCTGCAATGTTTAAGCCATGATCACCATATACTTTTAATGCCATACATTGTTCAACAATAAGTTACAAAGATTTCTGATGATTCCATAGGCAATAAAGGAGGTGTAGATATTGGTGTATGTAAAGTACACAGGATGCAGGCAATTCTATACCATGTGTACATTTGTAATTAGAAGCTAATATAATTAATTAGTTAAAAAGCTGAGGCTTTTGTAATTATCTTAATTGCAATAGTGTGGAGTAACAGTACAACAGTAACTTTAGGTACAATGTAGTTTCATAGCATCTGATTGATTTATTGAAACCTCAAATGATCAAAGTGATCTTGGAGCAGACCAAGAACCAAAGTAAAATACATAGCCGGATTTTTGCCAGCCAAATGAACCTTGAAGTATTAAAGTAATCACAGTAGTGACAGTACCCATACACCAATGAAATAGAACAAAACTTACAGAACATTTCATGTCAGTGCTATAAGTAATTGCCGTATGGAAGAAAAAAAGTTCAGATATAAGGTTAAATGCTTACCCTCAGTTCTTCATATGCCCAGTAGTACTGAGGATGTTTACCACCAGGCCCACCAAACGCCTCTTGCCAAGAGTCCAACAAAACCAGAATTTTATCTCTTACATGCATATCAGCCTGTAAATCCGTTCAAATAATTGCTTTATGACACAAGTGAAGTCAAACAATTTCTAAGGCCAATAGTGGAATCTGAATGCTAAAAAGGAAACAAAAAATTCCTGGGAGTTTCTGAACAGCAATGTGCATGAGAATCAGAAAAGCAATGTAAATTGAACTACAATTTACCAAAAAAATTGAAAACAGCTACCTTCTTTTTTACTATTCTGACCATCTCCCCCAGTATGTTCTTTTCAGCAATTTGGAAATGTACAAAATCACCACAATTCTTCACCATTGTTTCCAAAAGCTATAAAGCAGATCAGTAAGCAATTACAATCATTAAACAGCAAGAGAAAATTGTCAATATGGGAATATATCCCAAACCAAGTAAACCAAAGTTCTTGCATATACACATGTGTTCCATTTGAGTGCAACACAAATAAATAATTGAAAGACAACAAAAAATAAAGACCAAACCAGAATTACCGTCAAAGCCAGTAGCTGCACTTTAGGGTTCTTGTGCTGCAACCTTTTTTTTACAGCTTTGACAACATCTTTTGCCAACCTGAAAAACATCAACGCAAACTGATCAGTGAACTGGTGCGAAACTCATCAACTCGTCCCAAAAAGCATAGCTACCTCATTCAAAAATTAAGGTTAACTAACAAAAAGAAAAGATTCCATGAACATACAAGAGCAATATCATAAACAGAGCTCAAATCACCTACTGACCTCTCCCTGTTCAAATAAATTCTCCTCTTTTATTCTACAATCAATCATCTTTTTCAAAAACAATATCGCTTTTTTTTTTTTTTTCATTTTCTGAATTAGCTCCATGAAAAGTTTAAAAATTTTGCAGCCAAAAGAAAGAAAGACCCAAAAAAAAAACTCACCTTTTCCTCATAAATTTTGAAACAAGCTAAGAAAACAAATTAAACTCACAAATGTTTTTCTCGTATACGTAAAAAAAATTACAAACACCACAGTAATTAACAAATTCTTAAGAAAAAAAATAAGAACACGAAAAGTCAACACAAGAAGCAACACCAAAATACCTTTCAAAGTCATCAATTGAAATAATTAGAAGAAGAAAAAAGATTACCAATGATTAGAATTAATAGAATCGCATATATCAATATTCATAGTCCAATCAGGACCAATTAAAAGATCACTGGTCGCCTTCTCCACCGCCACACTTGCTGAAGACGAAGAAGAAGAAGCCATAGCCAAAGCCATATTCCTCCTGGTTTCTCTGCAAAAGCAGAACCTATCTGCGAAATTTACAAAACCGAAAGAAGAAGAAGAAGACTCAAAAAGTCAAAGTCCGTGCAGAATCCAAATTCAAGGAAACTAGGAAACAATTCCAATTATCAGGAAAACCCTAAAAAATCTATCAACATAGAACTAATAATCTTTGTTTTCTCCTAAATTTTTTTATTTTTCTTACTGGTTTCTAAGTTCTAACCTTAATCCGAAAAATCCGTTTTTTCTTGTCTTTCCTTCTTGCTCTAATAACCTTCCGGGCTCACAAATCCTTTTACAAAATCCAAAAATTCAACTCGCTATAAAGTAGGTTTGAAATACACGGGCTAATTAGAGTTTCAACACGTGTACAGTGCTGAAGAGTGATAGCGAGTACAGATGGCTAGAGTGGAGAATAGAGCGTAAGTGTTAGGCCCAGCTTTTCTTACTACTTTTTGAAAGAAAAGTCGTAGAGAGAAAAAGATAATAATGCAACAGTAATCGGGTCGGGTCGGCTTTGTCTGTTACTAAAAACTAAAATGGGTCAGTCAATTTTGGCATAACAACGTAAACATGGACCCAATGGTATTTCATAAATTAGGGTTTGTTTAGTTTATTTGGCAGTTCTGTTCTAATCAGCCAAATGAAAATTATTTTTTAGAACCCAAAGAATATATCTCTAATTCTTATCTTCAAAACACTTAATATTTCATTATTTCCAACAAAACAATTATTATTATGTATAACAAGTAACCCAATATATCTATGAGAATTAATTTAAAAATTCTCATTTATCGATTAATATTTTTTAGAAAAAAAAATTGATCCACTAACATTTTTTATTAACATTTTTTGAGGGAAAAAATAAATCCAGTCTCCATTAACACAGCCTGCTCCCAACACTTGCCATGCAACGTACAATCAAGACCAGCATCAATAAAAAACGTAAAGTTAAATTTTATACTTTAATGCAGGATCTTATATTAGAAAAGTTTAGAATTTAGATTTTCTTTTTTTAAGTTTCCAAATTTGTATTTATTAAATAGTGTGTATGAACGAATTTTTAAACATTCTACCATTTTTATGAAAGATATGATAACCAATTAAACTACACTTGATTGGCGCTTGATGGTGTGATTAGCATTGGTTAATCATCATTTAAATAATTCTCTCTTCTGCTTTATGCATATTTTCGTCTAAATGAGTTTGATTTTTGATACTATTTTCTAACATTTCTCTCTTCTATTTCTTTTCTTTCTTTCTTTTTGTCTAGTTGGCTTTATCGACAACAATATTGCCAATTTGACTTTATCAGACGATGAAAATGATTACATTAAAATTCTACGTCTTTCTATAAGTTTTGTATGGTGGGGATGTTAATAGCTGTATCAATGGCACCTTATTGGTGAGTGGAGATTAGTGAGATTGGGGCTAGAAGATTTCTTTTTAGCTTTTTCAATTCGGTTGATTTGAACAAAGTAGTCGAAGGATCCCCATGGATTTTTAATAATCACTTACTTGTATGGAAGGGAATTGAGGAAGGGGATGATCCATTACAGATTCCTTTGACTCATTCTCCCTTTTGGGTTCAGTTTCATGAGTTTGAACAAGGGTTTATGTCCAAAGAGTTGACCAAGCAATTGGCGGACTTCATTGGTGTATTTCTCGAATATGATCCAAAAAATTTTGGTGATTCAAAAAAAAAAAAAAAAGAGAAGTATATGAGAATGAAAATTCTCCTCGACATTTAAAAACCTTTGAAGCATCATAAGCGATTGGTTGATGATCATAATGTGATGTTTTATGTTAAGTTCAAGTACAAGAAGTTGAAAACATTCTGCTACTTGTGTGCAGTGATTGGTCACATTGACAATTTTTGTGAGCTAAGGCTTCATCGAAAACCTGAAGAATTTTTGATGGATTAGGATGGTAAAATCCGTGCACAACCTTGCCGGAGAGTTTAGTCGATGAGTTGTTGGCTTCGAATAGGAAAGCAGAATTAGTGGGCGTTGATGACGCGCTGGATAATAAGGAAAGAGTAAAAGACAAACAGAATATTGTGACGAGGGTTTGTAGAAACCAGTTATTTCAAGGTCAATATGATAATGAGATGGCTAGTGTAACATCTTAATAATCGAGTTATTGCATTTAGTATATTGAGTCAGTTTAGGTTGAACCAAAGTCGGTTCGAACCATTTAAGTCATAAGTGGGATAGGAAGGTTTTAATTGAAATAAATTAATAAAATAGGACCTAATGAAAGTAAATAATAAAATTGAAGATCATATAGGTAATAAGTCAAACATGATACACCAAATTGATAATTTTCAACTAAAAATCAAAATAAGAACAACACTCTTCTTCATTTTCATCAGTTTTTTCATTTCTTCCTCTTCAGTTGAGCATTTCTTCTTCAGTTTCTATAACATCTTTTCTTCATATTTCATCATTTAATCACCAAATCATCAACAAATATATACCCTTAAGTATATATCTCATATCAAGTAAGCTTCTTTCTATAATTTTTTAACTTAATTCAGTTAGGGAAATGAGTTTTAAGATTTTCATTTCTGTAGCTGAAGTTAACTCAAAGGAGAAAGAGAATGTTAGAATCTGAACTACAAAGCTCGAATTAGAGTTTTGATACTTTAATTTTATTATAGTGTATGAAATTTTGAATATATAATGCATGTTTTGGTTGAAAGAGTGTATTTGTTGTCTTGTTGAGTTGATATGGTATTGATTGAGTTGTTATGAGTTGATATGTGTGAAAGAAATGGTTATAATGAATTGTGAAAATGAGATTATATTGCAAATGGATGGAATTGTTAAAACAGACTATCTAAGTATACCGCACGCTGCCTAAGGGTCATGCTTGCTACTCTATCATTTTTCCATCTAGAAGCTAACAGGATAACACACTACATAGAAGGTAACACATGCTACCATCAAAACTAACATAAATGATAATTGTTAAGTATGTAATTGAATTTTAAAACATTCCTAATGACTAATAAAGTATATATGATTTATTATTAAGTTTGTATGATGATTAAAGGCATAATAATATAAAATTGACACAGAATTCAGTATATGCAGATAGTCAAACCAGACAATCAGTAAAATGCTATAACTGTTATATTATGCGATATGATATTGATGATTGTGATGTTGATGTGATGATTGTAATATTGATAAAGATATAATACACTCCAAAGAGGTTAGGTAGAAACCACGTAGATAAGAAAATGTTGCAACATATTAACTAGCAAATTTATGCCACATATAGTTTGATATTCCGGTTTCAGCCATAATATTGAAATGATATATATTTGAAACATTTCGGTTTCAGCCGTGATATTAAGATGACATATACAGTTTGACATTCCAGCTTTTATTATTGGAACTCCCAAATGTGTCATGTTAGACGAATTCGTAGTGAAGCGAAAATTAGAGCTCATTTTCTTGCTCCAGCGTCTTGCGTATCTATGATATTGGGTTTCTATTCCTGAATGTTTATCTGATTATTATCGTTTTAATGAAAATCGAGATTTTCACTCTTAAAAAATCATCATTTAAATAATATTTAATTAAAAACAAAAAAGTTTAGACTTGACAAAAAACATGTAAGTACTTTAGTGCCGATAAAATTGAATAAATTTAATAATATCGAATTTATGACTTTATTATATATATATTTATATGATTTGACATGAAAGCAATTGATTTGCTGAGCGGTTGGCATCGGATTCATTTATTTGGTCGGAAGTGGAAGTGGTACGAATTTTTAAATTTAATTCTGTTCTTTGGTAACTACTTGCCAAGTAAATTAGAATGTTGGTATCTTTATTTCCTTTTAATAAAACAAAAATATGATCAGAATATTTGTCATGTTGTCTTGATCAAATTTATTGGGGGATTTATTATAAATGTCAATTTTTAAAATTCATTTTTAATAAATGTTACATAAAAATATTAAATAAATGTCATATTTTTTTAAAATATTAATTATCATGTTTTAGTACTTCTATCATATTGAAATTATACATATTTATTAATAAGAAAATACATTCGAAAATACATATATCTCTTTATAACATACTAAAAAATATGAAATTTATCTAATTGAAAATTATTCAAAAATTCACATTTCTTAAAATCAAACAATTTATTGTGCAAATGATAATTTTGCTTAGTTGAACCGCCTATTTATAAATTTGAAGGGTGTGCTTTTAGGCACTTAAATGATGTGTTTGTTTAAAATTTTGAAGTAATTTTAAATATTAAAAAAAGGATTTAATACTTTTTATAAACATAAACACATGGTTATTAATATTTTAATCGATCAATATTTTTTTAAAAATTTTTTTTAATTTCTATTATTTTTTCCATAATAAGTATTTTATTTTTAGATTATAACAAAATTATGTGGTGATTTTTTTTTTTATATCTTTGAAATAATAATAAATAATAATTTTAAAAATTAGACAAACATTTAAGTAAATAGTATATTAGTCATTCAATAAGTAAATTTCATATTTCCAATATAATAACTATCATTTCTTAATACTTGTGAAAATGAAGCTGAAATTCTTATTTGGAGACAAAGAAATATTGTATGTAAGGTATGTTTTAAAATTTCACCAATGCTTGGTGCACTTTGAAATAAATGAGTTTGAACGATTGAAATACTACACTGATAAAGTAAAAATTGTTCTATATTGAGAATAATCATTTTTTAAACTTCAGTTATCGAGAATAACTTATGTTGACCTCAGTTTTAATTTCTTTTACATCGAAAATAACAAGTTTTTATCTAATATATTGGAATTTTTACTTAACAATCTAAAAGTTATAAAGAAATTAAAAACTACAAAAACAAAATTTAGCCAAAATAGCACCATAAAGTTAGGCTACAATCAGTAAGTCCGGTAGAATGCAAAAAGAGAGGTATTTGGAATATCTTTCTTTGTTAGAATCACAAATTAATATAAAGTCATGATTTAATGTTGATTACTAATTGTGGTTTGCTGTGGAAATTAGAGAAATAATCATATTCTTCTTAGACTTTTCTACTCATCACTTAATATAGAAAGTTGGTGAATTAATTAATTTATGCCACCTCCCTCAACTTTTTCTACAAAAAAAAAAAATTGCCTCAGTGTCTCCATTTTATTATTCCAATTACAAGGAGGTGAATATAGAAGATGGGTTCATATTTTTTACTTATTTAGTTTGGAGTGACTTTATTAGTTATGGGTTAGAATTGAATGAGTTTGGACCATTTTATTGTCTATCTTCAATTATTGATGATAATTTACAGTTCAAATTTATAATTTCTCAGTTTTATTTTTATTTAAAAAAAAAAAGATAAATGCTCTGTTATGTGTTAATAATATTGCACCACTCAAAAATGGACAGGGATTGACACTTAAAAGAGTGGTAGGAAGAGACTACACTTGGCTTCTTGTGTTGTGTTACTATTTGTACTAATCACTGTAACCATTTAATTTACAACTCGATACTTAAGATAATGTATTTTTTTTCAAATAAAATTAACTTACGGTTCTGAATCTAATCGTTTAGAAATTTTTTGAATCCGTTTTATTTAACTGTTTGGTTTGGTTGGTTGTTGTTAATAGTTAATTTAGGGGTTGGGGATCTGATTTGGCAAAAGTCTCATTTATCTTACATGCATGCAAACAAACCCATCATCATTCCTCAAACCGCCCAACTTCAATGACGCACGACTCGTGGAAATACAATCATTTTCCATTTTGCTGCCATTTGCTAAAGCAGATCAATTCCTTGTGGAATTCATATTTTCTATTATTACTTTTATACTTTCAATTATAATTATTATTATTATTGTAATTATTGAAGTCCCTCCCTTTTAAGAACCAATGAGTGATTGTGATAATGAAAATGCATGATCCAAGCTGATCAGCCCAAATTAAGCTATAGTTGCCGTAGACACAACGGAACATTAGAAAATGGTGCATCTGCCTCCTTAAAATTATCAAACACAACAGAATATTATCCTAATCTTCTGTTTGGTCGATTTGGTTTTCCCTTCAAAACAAAAGGATTCTAAATTCTGTTTCTCTACTATTTAAGCTTACATAAAAGGATAACATTCTTTCAGTGCCCACAAAATTCCATTGACACCGCAACACAAAATATATACAACAAGTTTCATGTCACCATCAAAAATTAATAAGAATAATTACAAAGTACATTCTTTTTTCCACAAGCCTTATTCACAACACAACATGAGCTAATATAAAAGCATATGTTCCATTAACAAACCAACAAAAAAAAAAAAAAAACGCAGTTTCTTCTATTTTTATTCAATCATCGCCACGACGATCCTCATTGATCTCATCGAGGATCACTACGAGAGCCACAGCGAAGGCGTAATCGACGTTGGGATATACAGTCACACCAAAATTATCAGTGTCTAACACAATGGTTGAAAGAGTGTGTTTTTTGTGCATCTGCGCAATGATAGTGTTGGATTGGCCAAGGTAAATGGTGCAGGACCTCTCAAACCAGCTTCCTTTGATCTTGAAATCAGGGACATCTTCTCTTGTATTGGCAGCTAAAATTACATCTAATTCTGTTTTGAATTGCAGCATTGAAGACTTTTTAACACTGAAAATCAAATCTTGGCTGTTCGTACTGTCCCCTTTGAAAACATGCCATCTCCGATGTGCAGTCATTATCTGAAAGGGGCAAAAAGAATTCACCACAAATCATATTTGATTGATGAATTTGGCAGAATTGTATTTAATTAATTTTACTCTGGAGACAAAACTTGGAGAAGGTAATTAAAAGGTTCGGGAGTGGGCTAGGGCCCTTCCCATGCAAGCCCGGTCCATCCATGATAGTTTGACCAAAATATTGGACTGATTACTAATTCTGCTCCTTTATCAAATTAATTAATTTATTCTATTATGCTTTTTTTTTTTTTTATAAATAGAGTTGACGAAAATATATTCTACATGAAAAAGGGAGTTGACCAAAATATAACAAATCCAATAAAAGATACATTATATTCAAAGAAAATTGTTTTCTTTTTTTATTTGTGAATCAAATTTATTAGTTATCTAACAATATTTAGGGTATATGTGACACATTTAAATGTTTAAATAACGGTTTCTATTTTCAATCAATAAGTTAAAAGGCCATTTTCAAGATTTAACTGTTTAAATACTTCTTTTATTTTCAATAAGTTAAAAGCTATTTTCAAAATTTAATTGTTTAAATATCTGGCAGATTTAATAGTTTAAATAAGGCTTTTCTATTTTCAATAAGTTATTAAAAGGCTATTTTTAAGATTTAATTGTTTAAATATCGCTTTCTTATTTTTAAGAAGTTAAAGGCAGCAAAATTAACTGTTAAGAGCTTTTCGAGTAGCTATTAGATTTGTGTATTAGCTGTTTATAAAACAGCTAAAAACTACATTAAAAAAAAAAAAAACTATTTTACGCTAAAAAATTAACAAAAACGCTAACCTCTACTTCCAAAGTGATAACCGAACACAGCTTTAATTTGTCAGCCTTTAATTATAAAAGGCTACAAGTTTTTAGAAATGCTAATAGCTAATCGAAGAGTAAGCCGCCCTCTCCTTACCCTCTAGAATCAGTTCAAATCAAATGTTATCAAACGCTATAAAAATAGTTTTCAACATTTTCAACCTTCAAATAGCTAAAAACCTGCTTCAAAATCAACATCTCATACTTTAGATTGTGCTTATCATTCTAATTTTCATCCTAAATGCAATTTTGTATTACTGTAAAAGATTTCAACCTTTTGAAATCTAAAAGATTCACGAAAAATGTTGATAATTCCGAGGTCCTGAATTTTTTAAAATACCCTAAAATCTAAAATGGCAACTCATAATTAAATTAGGAAAGATCATCAAACAATTAGAGGAGAGAAAATGAACCTTCTGTTGGAACGTGGCAAGGATGTTACCGGCGGCATCAAGTAAATAACGACGATCACGGATGCTTAAAAGTTTACTTTTAACCTTGAAGATAACGTTACCGTTAACATCAGTGACGCCGAGATTATTTTCTCCGAGAGAAAAAAGCTTGGTGACCACTTTAAGGTCCACAGGGTACGGCGCCAAGAACTGCGGCCCGATGACCACCACTGGAGACGGTAACGGTTGATAAGAAGTCATCGCCGGCACCGGGTTGATCGGTTGCGAAGCCATAGATAAAATAAAAACAACCTGAAAATAATCGTAAGAAACGGAAAGTGAAAGCAAACAAGACTAAAAGGCCCTAGCGGAGCGGAGGGATTTGTTTTGCGTGGTTTGGATCAGCGCGGATGGGGGTGAATTTAAGAGATAGATGTAGCGCGTAGAGATCTAGCTTTCACATGACGCATTAGGAAGTTCAAATACGTGGCGTTTTTTTTTTTTTTTTTTTTTTTTCTCCCAAGCAGAACCGAAACGCGTGGATGATGGTGGCTAACATGAAATGAAAGTACCTAGTAATTTCCGTGTGAACTAATTTGATCAAATCTCATGAATGTTTTAGTAAGGTTCTCTTTTTATAATTTTACCTCTAAGTTGTTATTTTTTTGAAAGTTATATCTTTGTTAATGCGTTTTAACATAATTCTATTGTTTTAAAATTACCAGTATGTTACTGTTAGAGCGACTAACTTTTATTAATATTATGTTGACTTAATTGCCTTATGTTAAACATAAATCTGCAATATCGAATTGCTACACATTATAAGCCAATCATACTGTTTCTTAAACAATTAGAGTGAATTCAACTTTGAAGAACCATGTTATAAACCAATCATTTTGTTACTCCATAGAACAAAGCAAATATAAAGGTTTCAGTTTTATTATTCTAAAATTTTATTTCCCATTTTTATATAATTCTTTTATTATTTCCCTGCAATATCCAACTGATTTTGAAAGGAAAAAATCTAATATTTTCTGAAATTTGGATAGAAAACGAAATTATGTGGTTTCCTTTTTATTTTGGGAGCAACACCTGCGGTGGAGGAGCCGGCAACAATTTTCTCCCCTTCCACCGCGACAACCACTTCTCTTTTAGTGAATTCAAGCTTCTATAAAGAAAATTACGAAGACGAATAGAATAATTCACTTCCTCTTCACACCAGATTCTTTATATAATATTTTCAACATCTTTTTTCTTCACCATCTTTCATTTTGGTGTTGTAGATCCTCTTTCGTCTAAATTAAATAGAAATAAGATTAAGAAAAATTCTTTACCATTTTTATCAATGTAAAATATATATGAAACATTTGTTTTAGTGTTTAAGGAGAATTAAGTCATCACAATATTAATAAAATTTAGTTACTCTAACATTAATAAAATTCCCTCTAAAAATATAAGTATCCTTTTAAAAAAGACTTTTTTTTTTTTCTTATTAATCAGTCATTTTCCATTAATATCTTAATATTGTACATGAAAAGAGAAAAAAAAAAGTGACCTATCATGAATTTTATAATGAAATTTCTAACAAGATGCTACTTTGTACAAAAACCCTTGATTTCTACAAATCTAACGCTAAAGAGAAGCAACAAAAGAGCCTTCCTAGTAAGCGAAGACAACGACCTCCAGCAATAGTTACTCAGTCCTGCTGCTTCATATTGGCGATGTTGTTGCTTATGTTTGCGTCTATCTCCATCTGCAGTTTTAATTTTCCTTTTTTCTTTTAAAAAAAAAAATATCAAAATAAGATGATAATATATTAATTAAAAAATAAAAATAAAAAATTTTTTAATGGATGCTGGCTGATTAATAAATAAAAGGACAAAATCGTCTGATGAAAATAAAATTTATAAACAATAAATTTATTTTAAAAATAGAAAGCAAAACAGTTAACTATATTAAAATTCAAGAAAAATAAATGTAATTTTTGTATTTTTTTAAAAGTAAAAGTCCACTTTCCTTAACTTGAGAAATAGAAAATTAAAATTTCAAGATCAAACTCGTAAGCTCTAAATAAAAAATGACGAATTGAAATTCTAACAAGTGAATGAACTGTAATATTTTGAAACTGATGTATCCATCTAACTTGAATGTTAGTATGGATAGTTTTTTCAATAAAAAATAACTAATCCAAAATAAAAATCATGAGTCAAACTGGAAGAAAGAAAATAAAAAAAGCTGCTCATAATTAACAAAATAAACCCAGTAAACTCAAAATTGTTTCGGAGAAACACTAATCTAGCTCTCATATATATACATATAAACTTCCCAAATTTATTTTAGAGAACATTACATTTGATTTGGTTTGGTTTCCTAAGTTAGTATCTTCAATGCTATTATATTTCTCAATAAGCTGTAAATAAATTAAGCTAAATCGAATAATACCAAACTCAAATTCGACTTGTCTATATTTAAGAAAGTTTTCCAAACTTAAACTTAATATGACTTTTTTACTAAAATGCTATTTTATATTTTTGAGAAATATTTTTTTTAAGTTCATGAATCTTCATAGTGAACAATATTTAAATATAAAAAAAATTTCTCAATAGACAATGAATCATATTTAAATAATGAAAACAATAAAAAGAAAATATACAAGGTTTAATTTTGCGCGGTCAAAAAATAGTTGAAAGGGCTAAAAAAAATGCAAAAGAACAAGGACACAAATTCCTAAACGGTGACGTTCTTTTCTGTCTGTAATTTGCACGTGAGCCCACCAACTTTCCCTTTTAGTTTTATTAACCCATAAAAAGTTCAATTCCTAAGCAATATGAGATTCTATGTTTTGAAATAACTCACCATATTTGCTAAAAAATAATAGGTGTTGCAATTTCAGACCTTGCTGATGTTAATATAAGAAATAGAAGCCAAATTTTAATCCTTTATACTCTGTTTGAAAATGGTTTGATAAATAAACTCAGATGTACAAGAAATGAAGAGACTAAATAAAAATTCAGACCAAAACCCCAATCTAAAACTATTAATTGCCTCAATCATCATGATTTATATCATCAAGAATCACAATAACAGCCACAACGAATGCAAAATCAACATTGGGATGCACTGTGATCATGAAATTTTCTTTGCCCAGTAATATACTTTGGCTTGTGTTGTTTCTGTGCATCTGCAATATCATAATTAATAAGTTACTATCATATGTAGAATAGACAAAAATGTTGTGAAAATATGCACTTACGTGTGCAATAATTGTCAAAGAATTTTCATCTCCTGTATAAATTGAACATATCCTGTCTAAATAATTCCCTCACACTTTGAAATCACATGATTTTTCTTCCGAATTATTTGCCAAAAAAATGTCTAAATTTTCTTTTCCATGAAGTATGGAATGCGTTTTTGCATTAAAAATTATGTCTTTGCTGTCTATACTTTCTCCTCTAAACACTTGCCATCTTTTGTGAGCTGTCATTGCCTGCATTTTCATTGTCCACCCACAAAATTAAAGACTATTAATTCAATTTAAAACTAACATAATAAGCACCTACCTTCCGGCGTAACGTAACGATGGTGTTCCCAGATGAATCAATCATGTGCTTCCGATCATGGACAAAAGATGGAACGATTTCTTTAACCTTAAAAAGAATGTTGCCTGTAACATCAAGAATCACAAAATCACCATGACCATCATCTATGGTCAAAACCTTTCTAACAACAGCAAGATCAATTGGGTAAGGAACACAATATTGATTATTAATAATTGCAAAAGGGTTAGATAATGGTAAGCCATTTGATTTTTCTGCCATAGAGAAGAAGAAAGAAAATCAATACATAGCTTGATCTATTAGGCAAGAGATAAATTGGAAAAGAAAAAGAATGTTTTAATTCTTGATTATTATTTATTGATTAGGTGTACATTTTCTTCTAAGAAAAAGGATGGTGATCTTTGTACTTGCAAATAAAAAGGACGACCAAGTCAGTAATAGTTTATCTCCATTTCAACACCATCAATTTTTTTTCCCCCCTAAAATTTGCAATTACAATTCTGGTTCAATTCCTTTAAAAACGATTGGTTTTCGGTCCGGAACCCCACGACCACACTTGGTCTTGGCCTTACTTAGCACTTAGCACTTGGCACACTTTCCTGGCTGATCCTTCCCGCCATGTGAGTATAGTTCCCTCCCTTCCCTCTCCTCAAATCTCCCTCATAATAAAAATGGTTAGGCCTTCTAATTTCAAATCTGGTAGGTTTTTCTTGAGAAAACACAGGAGATGGCCACACTCTCCTTACAAAGCCAGATGGCACCTCCTTTTCAATCAACAACAAGCTATGCGAAACCTCAAACAAGCAGCCTCCTCGCTCCAACAAAACCCTAATCAAGCCCCTAATCTTCTCTCCTCTCTCATCCACTCCTTTAATATCTATAATTCTGAACCCACCCCTCAAGCTTTTCATTTTCTGATCAAAACCCTCTCTGAAACTGCCCAGCTCCACCAAATCCCCTTAGTGCTCGACCATCTTCAAAAGACTGAAAATTTCGAGACACCTGAATTCATTTTAGCCTGTCTTATTAAAATATACGGCAATGCTCATGAAATTCAAAAAGCTATTGAGCTCTTCCATACAATACCCAAGTTTAGGTGCGTGCCTTCTGTCTACTTGCTTAATGCTTTGCTGTCAGTTCTTTGTAGAACCAGTGAAGGTATCAAAAGGGTACCTGAAATTTTGTTGAGGAGTCGGGTTATGGGTATTAGAGCGGAAGAGTCGAGCTTTCGGTTACTGATTGCTGCCCTTTGTAAAATGAAGAAGGTGGGTTATGCTGTTGAGATGTTTAATTGCATGATAAATGATGGGTTCGATATTGACCCAAGGATATGTTCTTTGCTGTTGTCGTCCGTTTGTGACCAGGCCGATGTTTCTACGATTGAGGTTATGGGATTTTTAGCGCAGTTGAGGAAAATGGGATTTTGTCCAGGAATGTTCGATTATACTAATGTAATTAGGTTTTTAGTGAGAGGAGGAATGGGTAAGGATGCTTTGGATGTTTTGAATCAGATGAAATCTGATGGAATTAAGCCTGATATTGTTTGCTATACTATGGTTTTGAGTGGGGTTATTGCAAATGGGTTTTATTCAGAGGCAGACAATCTGTTCGATGAATTGCTTGTATATGGTTTAGTCCCTGATGTTTATACTTACAATGTCTATATACATGGCTTGTGCAAACAACGAAATATAGATGCAGGAATTAAATTGATAGCTTCTATGGAGGAGTTAGGATGCAAGCCTAATTTGATAACTTATAACATATTATTGGAGGGATTATCCAGTGGTGGAGAAATTAACATAGCAAGGGACCTGGTGAAAGAGATGGGAAAAAAAGGCATAGCTCCGAGTATGCATACATACAGGGTTATGATTGATGGCTTGACTTGTGATGGAAAAATTACTGAAGCTTGCGCATTATTGGAGGAAGCAATTGACAGGGGTTTATGCCCTCAACGTATAACATTTGATAAAATAATTTGTGGATTATGCGAAATTGGCTCAATCTGCAAAGCTCTAGAATTACTTGAGAAAATGGTTATCATGAACGTTTCACCTGGTGTTAGAGTTTGGGAAGCTCTTCTCCACAGCTCAAAATCCTATATTAATTTCGCAGAGGATATGTTCACTGGGTTGGTGGATAGTAAAACAAAACCATCCATGTTGCAAAAACCTTCGTCAACTTAACTATTTTTCCTTGCTTAAATTGTTGAAAGCTAGTACATGTGCCAATGGTGGTTCGCTTGACGTTGTGCTGCTGCGCTGATTTTGGTATTTGATCTTTCTGGCAGACTTAACACTAGTATAATGTGAAACAAAATAGTGAGTTTCGGCTATGCATTTTCAACTCACAGTCGGCCAGTTAACCATTAAAAAGTCCAAGCGACGAGTCTGCCTGATCAAAAGCCGCAGAGGGTGTTGAGAGGGCTTTTGTTCGCTTAGATCTTCTGTTGCGTAATCAGATAATCTGCTTGCGTCTCTAACCAATCAGTAAGAAACCATTTCTGGTTCTTTGTTTAATTTACATGTATTCACGGCTGAAAATTGGTAGAATTCTTCTCAGTCATTATCACAGAATGAAACTGCCAATGCTGGTTTTGAATCAAATCATATAAGCTGCATAACTTTTATTCAACTTATATTAGTTGAATACAACTGCTCTTTCGGCAATTATGCCTGCATTTGAACAGGGCCTTATGTAAGCACTGTATGCCTCCATCAATTAATGAAAAATTATTTCTTTGATTGTGAAACTGCTGTATTCTCTTCATCAGTTTCTAGTCACCTTTCTTGCTGCATCCTGTTTTTGAAGACAATTTTGATAATGCAAAGCTGCCCTTTGTGAGTGAGAATGTGAATTATGCACTTGAGTCGTGTTTCCTGTATTAAATACTTCACCAAACGATATTTTTTCTGCTTAATTGAATAGTTTCCATGAAATGTATTAACTTCCAAACTAAACTCTAATAACATTACTTTTCTGTTAAATTTGCCTTTGAGAAAATATACCTTGGATTTCTGCAGAACATTCTGTTATGATGGGATTAAGGTTTTGGAAGCTAGAATTGGATCTTTGATTTGTAAATAACGATGAGGTTAACTGGAGCAAGTTGATTCCAGAAATCAAGTTTGAAACAACACGGGAGTTGCCTATTTTAGGTCTTTTGTGCTTGGAAAATAGTTTTGGTTACTTCTTTTTATCAAAACTACTGAATAAGTGGAGATGATATTGTTTAGTCTCAACATGGATAAACTAGTAGACTTCAAAGCAAATCTTATAATTAAGACTTCTAAATATGGCAATTAGCTTGGCCTATTGGGTGGTATGGTTCACTTGCCTTTGAACAATAAGAACGGACTACTAATCAATTCTTTAATTTGAACAGCTATCAAACCAAGGTAAGACCAATCTTGTGTCCCTGATTCAATAGACTAAACCACAAGCATTGAATCAGTTTTTGATTTCAACCAGCTGATCAACACCTCGCGGAACCCACTGCTTCAACCAAAGTCGAGCTAGCCAAGATGTCACAAGATCGGAAACAACCCAGCATGGTTTTCCTACCCACTGGTTCGCGCCCATTTTCATGACTCGAACAACATCAAGGACATTTCATATTAAACTCTTACTATAAATGGAAATTTCTTTTAATTTTAGAACGACTGAAGTGGAAATTTTTTTCCATATTATTTAAGAGCATCACAGTGCCAAGAAGAAATAGACAACATTATCATTAAAGAGAGAAATGCATCTTTATACTCGCTCCTTTCTAGATAATTAGTACAATTTTTTTTATTTTGAAAAATATTAAGAAAATTTCTATGTTTTCATTAATAAATTTGTTATACTCTTAATTAGATAATTATCTTCTATTTTATCTTTTATTATCAATGAGAATATAACAAGAAAAATATAATAACTGTATCCGCAATGAGACTATTTTTGTGAGATGAACAACTGAATAATGAGACTATTTTTCTGAGATAAACAACTGAATAACGAGACTATTTTTCTAAGACAAACAACTGAATAAAAGGGATGAATAATTATTGGTAAGGGAGTACATAAATTTGCAAATTTGAGGGCAACTCACACATTTGGAGTAGAATTACCTATACTACAAATGTAAAAAGGAATTTACAAAGGTAACCTTTCAAAATCAACTAAAAATTGAAGTGATTAGTTGAAATAAACGTTTGAAGCAACCCATAACTTTCAATTGTATTTAGATTTGTTCGTTTAGTGAAATGTTTCTTTCAACTCAAGTAAAAGTACTAACGTTAATAATAATGATTGCAAAACAATAATTCCATACCTTTTTCAAAATCCATAATTATTGAAGGGAGCGTCTCGTTAATTATGTCAATTACAGAATTTGCTTTTTCATAAAGTTGGCTTCATTTTTTCTGGTTCATAAACCATTAATATCAAACTTAAGAGATAATTAAAAATAGGCATGCAAAAGGTGGCTACAAATATTGAAGATAGTGGCTGCCTTTATCATTATAACATAGTAGTGCTACGCTCTAATTCGTTTCAGCCAAGTTGAATAGTGTTAGGTTTGATCTAAAGCTCCTTTAAAGATTTTTTGAGTTTTTCTGATTTTGTGCAAATTTAAAATGGCTAATAAAATTCTGTGAAAAAAAAAATTATTTTAAAAATTTTATGAGGTCAATGTTTTCAAAAAAATAATATCTATATATATAAACATACAAACAATTTTGAAATAAATACAAATATATATAAAGAAATGTCAAACAGACATAAATAAATACAAACAAATATAAACAAATTCATAAAAAATTGTTTTTTTTCATGTTTTTGAACTTTTTTACTATATTTTTTTTAATTTTTTTGATGAACTTATATATATCCCTTCATCTTGATTATTTTATATTTAAAAAAGTTCGAGTTAATTTGAAAATTCATTTGAAATTCGATTCTTGAATTCGCTAATAACTTGGCACTGAAAAAATATAAGAATATGTACAGTTCACCATTATAAATATGATCATACAAAACACCATTCAATTGTAAAAATATTCTTATATCTAACTCATTCCTTTTTTTTTTTTTTTTTTTTTACTTTAGCCTTAACTTTGCTTATTCTCAATTCATGCATGCCTCTTACCACCAAAAATATAATTTAATTTTGTCATTTCCATTAATACTCTATCCACTTACTGTAAAAGAAAATAGCACCTTCTGTCACTATGATTAAGATAAATTATTCATTTGCAAATAATCATGAAAATTTATAAATCTCATCATTTTGATAAATACATAATAAATACTAATATATGCATAAAGTTACATAATTGAGATAAATGTGTTTAAAAAAATACATAACAACTCAAATACAATTTGAATTTCTTGTATTGTTAATTATTAATTTAAACAGAAAAAACTATAAATTGTTCATAACATAATTAATAATAATAAATTTATCAATCTAAAAATCAGCAGATCATAAAAGAACAAGTTTTTATGAATGTAACTAATACATATTTATGATGGATTAAATACGGTATAATGCCAAAATCGGATTAATTTATCTTGGTGTACATGCTCTAGACTTGCACACATGTAACGGTAATTATATTCCACAAACCGGCTTGTGTCCTTTTATCTCTTGGTCACATTACATATGCTAATTTTATGGTATGAGTAGCACAATTGAATTAAGTCATTGAATTATTCACATAATCAAATGTTTATCAAAATGAAAACGATAATTAAGTTGGCAATTGGGATCCAAAAAAGTGAGAAAAATCTTGAAGTGGGGACTTAGAGAAGATTTAGTAAAACATAGTTGGATTAGAAAGAGTTTTCGTTTATCAATCAAAGGTGGAAGATGAAGTGATAAGAGGAATTAATAGAGACAATAGTAATGGAGGCATATGGGTGCTAGCTTGTAGTGTCTCCTTGGTGGTGGTACCAAATTCATTTTCATATATACTGTTGGCAGAGAGCTGTTACTACTAATAATAATGTCACAACCACCAAACAATATATAAAGATAATGACACTATACCTATATATATATACTTTCATGCATTATTATTATTAGATCTTATTTACCATTTTATTTTTTTCTAAGTTAGTTTTCACATTATATATGTTTTAATTTATTGAAACACTGTAAAAACATTACATTATTTGTTTTTGGCAAAGAAATATTCATTAAGAACAACAACATTACAGATCAAGTAGCTCTTATTAGTTCAGAAACAGCTCACACTCAGCAGAAATTACATAACCCTCAAATCTAACCGCAATAAATATATATTACTACACTAACAAACATACTATGTGAGAAAATGTAAATTCCAGAATGAGCCCAAAGGAATAATATTAATAATGTTGTAACGACGGGTGGTTAAAGAAACCTTGGATGCCTATATAACAAATATTAAAAAGAAGCTTTATAAGCTAACCCTACAACATGGGGCATACCTGTTATTAATACACATACTCTTCTAAAATGTTGCCTAACCAGAAGTAGATATTTTTTATTGACTCAGGAGAGAAGACTCTACTTTGAAGGTTGTCAACACTAATAATACACTTAATTATTCAAGAAGCAGCTTTTTTTTATATAGATTATTAGATTTATACAGCTAATCATCTTATTATGTAGCGGTAATAAATATATATAACTTGCTAGATATCACTATAAATAATACTACTATATGTATTGAATTAAAATTAGAATAATCCAATCAGTTGGCTAGACCTTTAAAGCTAGATCTAGAGTTCGAATCTTGGCGATATGAATGGAGATAATAGGGTTGAGAGAGTCATCATTTAACCGGCCTCTATGATACCCGACTTTGAATTCATACCAGGTGAAATTTAAAAAAAAAAAAAAGACAGAATTTGCAAGGAAAACAAATGTGATTGTGATTAGTGATCATAAATTAAATAAAATTCACGTATTATGATAATGACACAATTGGGTATCAATTTAATTAGCCAAAAATAAATTTAGTCAAAGTTTTATCTTATCCAATTTGAAATTTATGACTGATTAGAATTACAAATTACATACATATCTTAAATTATGTGTTATCCTAAGCTAATGGCTTTTTTTTTTTTTTTTTTTTTTTTTTTTTGTTTTTTGAAACTATACGAAGGTAATTTTTAATGAA